>CAEFZX010030809.1:0-120680 GCA_903066825.1 Alfaro cultratus | reverse complement strand
GCATTACAAGAACAAAGAACGGCTCTCAGTGAGGCTCCAGTCCTATCTTCTTAGTAAAGAGAAGTTCAGAAGACTCGGATCGTTCGTGAACGTCACATCGCTATATTGCAGACTTTTGGACACAGTGTTGTCCCATATATGCGACACGTTAGTCAACACCTCCTCACAATAATTCAGCGCAGTGAGTGACTTTTTTTCCATCACAAATGTTCATGTGTCTCTGTACAGCTAGCTTTGCTAACATCAGGAGCTTACCTTTCTTTGAGCTTCTTTTCTAAGTGATGAAAAAAGTTAGACTAGTCCCACCGTATGTGAAAGCGAAGAGCTGCTGAATTAGCTGTCGCCATCGGATTTCTTATGATTTACGCAGCGCAATTCTACTACTGACGATTAGACAGACATCTTCTGCCGCTCAAAGAAAACCACTGCGCATGTCTGGGAGCGCCGCGTGCGAGTGAAGGGGGGGGGCTTGGATTTTAATCGGTGCGTTTTACATCCAGTGAAAACAAACATGTTAACAAATAAACTTGACAGTATGCTGTAAGTTTAGTGATATAAAATCCCGAGTCCTCAGCGCCCAAGACCAAATGCGATCGAGTCCAAGACGAGACCTGAACCATCAACATATGGTCTCTAGACCAAGACCGGTCTGAATACTACAACACTGAGACCAGCTTCTTTCTAACTTCTTTCTACCCTAGTCTCATGCTTGCTCAAGATAAATGGTTGATGCCAAGTTAAGCAACCAATCATTGGGGCTGTTTTATAATTGGTATTGTAAATCGAATGTGACTAGCTTACTAAAATTTATAGAATTGTATTTTATAAAATTGGATTTGAATCAGTTTTATCTGACTGGATTGATCTGATTGTATGTTTCTGTACAGAAATTGAACCTGCTTTTCTTGTAAAGTGAATTAATGCAAAAATATTGTCTGGGATATTGGATAGAACGGTGGAATCAGCAAGATATTTCATCCAAGAATGACATGAACCAGATTTGATACCAGTATTGGATCTGCTCAATCCCACCAGCCTTATGAGTTTATGTTAATTGTTTTGAAGGTTCTTTCTCAGTCACTTCTCCAACAGGCAGTGGTTTGCTTTGTTATGATGTGACCTCATCAGCCTGACTCCATGATACTCCACCTTCTCCGAGCAGCAGGAGCAGGCAATCACGTTATCACTCAAATACACAGAAACCTACAACTACCCACACAGAGCAGAAGTAAAGGAGTATAGGAAGGGCTTAAGAGATCTTCTCATTGTGATTCCAGGATATATGTGCCTGTTTCTGACAGAACGTGTGCAGAGTGTGTTACTGTGTGCATAGGAAAGACAAGCAGAATGTGTGAGAGAGAGCAAAAGAGAGAGAGAGGGAGAGGGAGAAAGCGAAACAGAGGAGGCACAGGGGTGGGAGGGTAGATCATGCATGTGCATTATCTCAGCTCCAGCGGCACAGCAGCAGCAAACAGAAACAGCAGCAGCACAGGGGGGAAGGAGAGAAAGAGAAAGACAGGAGGGAGAGTCTGAGGGAGGGTTGTAGTCTCAGGCAAAGGAACAAAAGCTGCAGAGAGTAGCTTTCCATCTCCGCTAAAAAGACCAACGGTGGTGTTTTACAAAGAGGAGGAGGTGGTCATGATAATAGTGAGACCGTAACGGAACAGAAGAGGCACACTGTAATCAGTGCAGACTGAAAGCAAGGCTCTTCTCCTCTTTGCTCTCCATGTTTTTGGGGACTCAGCATACCACTGCCTTCGTCTCCAAACCCAGAAGAGGATGTCTGTGTCAGGGAAGAAGGAGTTTGATGTGAAACAGATCCTCAGGCTCCGTTGGCGCTGGTTCAGCCATTCATCTCAAGGTTCTGCTGGTGGTGGAGGCGGCAGTGTGGGAAGCTACATCCAGCAGGATGGCCTGGACCACAGAGGAACTCCTGTCCAGGGACGGCTGAAGAGCCACTCACGGGAAAGGGGCATCGGAGGATTGCGGAAGACCAGCAGTCCTGTGCACAGCGTCATGTCGCAAACGCCAGGACCAACACCTGTCTATGTCAGGACAGGTCATCAGTCATGGCATCATCAACCAAACACCATCCAGGGCCTCCAGGTCAACGAGGAGTATCCAAAGAGCATTTCCTCTCCCAGCACAACGAGGAAAGAGGAAACAAACTCTGGCCAGGAAGAAATGATAAGCAGCACAGAGGAACCTGCAGAGGTGGAAGCCAGAGACAGGTATGACTACTGATGGATGTCAGTAAGTTTCGAGGCAGATACTGCTATGCCTCATTTGTCCCTTTATAATATGTATGAAAATAGGTAGAGACGTGATTATAGGATTTTATTTCCTTTTTCTTTCTTATTTGAAGAAACAAGTTAGCTTCAAAATAAAAATGTTATCTTAAGAAAAATGTCTGAACCCTAAGGCAATATCAATTATAAAAAAATTCAAATGTCTTCATTTGCTAATGGAGCTAAAATTACTTTTAAGTAAATCATTCTTAAATCTCAATGTCACATTTTCTTAATCAAGTCAGAAAACCCTTCTGCTTTTTTATGTTTTAGTGCTAACCCACATTAATATCATTTAAATAAGTTAGATGAGGTCTACCTGCACAATATGTTTTCTGTATTTTTTGCTAGTCGGCTAACATCATGGCTCACCTGAGAACAGCTATTCCTTACTGTCCACAGCATGTTAGGCAGGGTAAACCAATAAAATACCTTTTTAATTATTTACAGCTGGGGCCTTTTCTGCTTCCTTTTTCATTTTGTGGCCTGGATCACACTGAGTGCTCCTTCGCATTATTCCTATAAGCACTTCATTTTTTACACAACATGCTAATGGATTTTTTCCATTGAGTTAAAAGTGGATAGCAGGAAAGATTCATTAGATCATGTAACATGTCTTGGACCTATAAAAAGAGGTGATAATGAAATCAGATGATTTATCCTTAGAGTCAGCCACAACTCCGTCCTGTTCGTGTGCTAAAAGCTAGTGTAGCTTCAAACAGGGTTAAAATCTTTTGACAAATCCTTATGCTAAACCAATTTAGTTGTAATAAACACCTTCCTTTGCCTATAAATGTTGCATTTCTTCTACACTTTTTCTTGTGACCCTACATCATCTTCAAGGAAGTAAACAGGTTAGAGATGTACCTGTGAGTGTCAGCCTGTTTGTGTGCATGCTGTCTAGCAGAACACTAAGAGCACCTCACAAGACAGATGAAAAGACCAACTCTCCTTTTATCTTGGCTGTGACATTCTGAGGTGATTGGTCCTTAAGCTCTGCTGATTCCCTGTGTGCCTTTGTTCCGTGCACCTGGTGATGGAATGAACAATGATGGTAAACCTGTCCCTTTGTTTTAGATAGAGCTCAGTGTGTATTGCCAAATGTGTAGACTGATGCTCTACAGTAAAAAAATGTGTCAGTGTGGATTGAATGAATGCCACAGGCAGTGGATGGTTGGGCTCCCTGAACTGAGCATGAATTATTCCGAGTTAAGATACGGCTTTAGAATCAACTCCACATTCTTCTCTTCATGTCGGCATAATTGGCAGATGTTCATGTTTTGGAGTCCCTGTGTGTGAAAAGGGCATGCATAAAAGATGTGCCTCACAGTGAAAATGCGTAGCTCTCCGACTCCCAGGAACCTTGAGTTCGTGTTGGCCAGCGTATTTTGACAATTATGCTGAATTATTGAAACATATCTGTTCTATTGGATCACAAAATCCATCCTTGGGCTATGTATTCACTACAACACTGATATTAATTTATGTATTAAACAGTGCTAGGCTTTTAACAACCAAACAACACCAAATTGTTTTATTTCTCACATAAAACTTGGAAATTAGAGCGATTTAAAAGGTCATCCTTTTAAAATGTAAGGTTTTTGTAACATGTCAAATTAAAAACATCCTGTACAATACATCTTAAAAACAAATATATTAGGAAAGTAAAGTGGACAACCTGGTTGCACAAATGTGCATGTACATATTAATCCCATTTAAACACTTGGGTAAACACCAAACATCAGTTATAGTATTCTGGACATACTATAATTGTGGTAGAATTTATTTCAGATTTTTGCTGATTGAATCCATCCAAAATCTAGAGTTTGAAGAGCGGTTACAAAATATTAAAAGCATTTCTTTGAACAGAGGTATCAGTCAGGAGAGTGACCTAAGTTTGTGTTTGTTTGTTTTCCAGTTTTGAGCCAAGACATTCAGGTGTCTGAGAACTAAAGATGAAAATGAACTTTACTTTTCAATATCACAGAGTGTCCAAATGTCTGTACACGGATCAATAATGGAATGACTTCCTGTGAAGAATCTTAAACTTTTGTGCTGACCCAGATAGAATATGATACGAAATCTGACAAAAAAATCAGATGTGAATAGGACTGTGCCCAAGAAATGTTTTCACAATTTCAGAAATTGTTGGAAAATAATGACATCAAAATGTGGAAGCCTAAGAGATTCCTTTAAAGAATATTGAATGCTGAAATTAAATAAAAACAATCTAACGAAGCATTTGTCTTTAAATTCCCTTTAAATTGGAAAAGTCTTTACAACTTCTAGTTTTCATGTTATCTAATTTTATTACATCACAAAAATCTATCATTTTAGCAGGGTTGTGTAAGCATTTGAAAGCCGGCGTAAACATCTGGACCATTCAGAATGTAAAATAAAGAAAAAAGTTTTAAAATATCAGCTCATCTATAGCTGTGTGTTGCATCAAGCTACTTTTAAATACTTATCACGCCTCATGGAAACACAGCCGCTCAGTAACTGTAGCTTTGGTATATGTTGAGATGTATAACGCAAAGCCAAATTAGACCAGTGACTGTGTGACACATCATGGCTCATGCATTCATCTGTAGCTAAGCAGATGTGGATGGCACTGAGATATGTACATTTATTTACCTCACCAGCTGGGTGGCCCTAATACGTCTCACATCATAAATCCCTGACACGTAATTTGTCACACTCTCTCAGGCTGAAACTAGAGAATGCTTCTGTTGCTTGTCAGAAAAAAACAAAAGTTCAGCTGTAGTTTGAAAATGTGTCAGTCATTTCTTGGTGTGTGTGTGTTCCTCTCCATAATTAGCTTCATTCATGAAGTTGCTATAAATACACCGTCCCATTAATGTGATTTTTAAAATCAAGCTCGTTTCCTGCTTGTACATTTAATATTTAAAATTAGTTGAATTAACTAGTTGAATTAACTGATAAAAACAATAAAGATTCCCCATTGAAATATTATTTAACAGAATATAGTGACAGTACATATTTAGCCTTAAATGTAGAATTTAGTTTCATGATGTGGAATGAATATATTAAGTAACCAAAACAATTGCATGGTAAAAATTGTCTTATGTTTACTTGGTAATGATGTATTTGGGTTTTAAATGGACATCATGTCAGTGCTTTGCAAACGTTTTTCTTTGAACATATTGTCACATTATGACCAGATATTAAATGGATTTCATTTCAGTTTTTTTCTGAGGGAAAAACTAATTGGTTCATTATTGTGAACTCTAAAAATTCATACATGGATAAAAAATGTAAACTTGGAGCATAGTATCCACACCTACTGAGTCAATGTTAATGTTTGAAGAACTTTTCATAACAATTAAAGTTTTTTGGCAAATGTCTCTACCACCTTTGGACATCCAGAGACTAAATTATTTATTCTTTGTTATGTTCAAGAAAACTCAAGTTAAGTCTAATTAGATGCTGTCTGTGAACATCCGTTTTCAAATTGTATCTGGCCCACAAGATAATTTCCTATGTTCACCATTATTACAGTTCTCACCAGTCATGCAACATATGTTCATATGTTCTTCAATTGAAGCTTTAAGCTTCATGATATTTGATGATCATTGCTGTCCTGCTGAAAGGTGAACCTCCACCTCAGTCTTTTGTGGCCTCTAACAGCTTTTCCCTCTAGTACTACCCTGAATTTACCTCCATCTATCTTTCTATCAAATCTGACCAGCTTTTCTGTTCTTGGTGAAGAAAAGCTTCTCTGCAGTATGATGATACCACCACCATGGTTCACCAGTGGGAACGATGTGCTCAAGATAAACATAGATATAGATATAGTAACAGGAGGACTTTGTTTCTTTCTTTAAGCAATGTCTTCTTGTCAATCTATAAAATGTCAGACTCACTGGTGTCCTGACAAAACATTTGTCCCACCTAGGCTGTGGATCTCTGCAGTTCCTTCAGAATGATCTCATGCCTCTTAGCTTCTTCTTTGAATAATGTGGACAGTCATGTCTCAGAGGTTTTTCAGATGTGCCATATGCTTTCATTTTAGGTGATGAATATAACAGTGCTCTCGGAGATGTTCAAAGTTTGGATGACTATATAACCTAACTCTGCTTCAAACCTCTCCACATTGTTCCTGATCTGCTTGTTGTGATCTTTGGTCTTGCTGATGCTTATTGCTCACTAACTGGTACCTAAAAACCTCTTAAGACTTCACTGAACAGCTGGGTTCAAACGGAGATTACATCACAGACAAGTGGACTCTTTGAACATATTAGATGACTTCTGATGGCACTTGGCTGTACTGGATATTATTTAGGAGTATTAGATTAAAGGGCCCCCTACCACACTTATAAACATATTTCTTTTATTCTGTTTGTGAGATACATATGTTTAAAACTTTATTGTGTAATAGTTCTAAACCCCCTTAAGATAAGATGTCAGACAATTATTAATGTCTGACAATGATAATCTCAGACATTATTAATGTCTGACAAAGTAATTCCTTTCTTTGTCATTAGATATAACATTAGTTTATATAATTTTCCTCTTCCAAGTGAGTGTATTAGTTCATTTAAGCAACATCGTTAAATTCTGATCATAAACTGAAATGGGGTTCAAATAATTCCTGTGCTTTTTGTCCACCTTGTCCTTTTGTGTCCCTACCTATATACTTATACTTGTTATATCCTCATGACTCTCATCCAAATAACCTCTTTGCAGTGTTTGACAGAGAATATATGACCAAAGTTAACCTGAGTGGAATAGAAACCCTGACCTCTTGCACATAAACAGTAACAGAGGCTTGACTCAGCGTGTTGTTAGTTTGAATGATATCTCAATTCCCACTCCACCGCCTTGGAAAAAGAAATACTACCACCTCTACCCCTGTCAACAACAGTAATTGAGGTGTTCGTCGAATTATCAAAATGCCACAAGAGTCACATGTAACAGGATCCGGTAGACACAATAAGATGCTATAAGTTGTAAATTTCACTTCATCTATTGTAATCTTAAATAACATCTACACAGGTGATATTTTTATATCACACAGGACTTGGATAACAAGGTTAAGCTAAAGATGAAGAGAAACACGAAAACAGTCTTTGTCTTTCTGAAACAAAGCTTTAAAGTGTGGTGACTGGAAATACAACCACATTAATGCTGGACACATCCATCAGATATATTCTGTTCAAATATGGATGAGTCAATTTCTCCTCAAAGTGAAACTAATTCTAAGAAAGTAATCTGTGGCTCTGTTTTCTATTAATTTATTAGTAGAGACCATGGCTTTATTTCTAATGTCCCAAGGCACATTAGAAATGAAATCAGGAGGCTGGGATGAGGATGTAAAACACAATATGAAAGAATGGAATAAAAATGTGGCTACATCTTCAACAGTGATGAAAATATATTTTTTCAAAAAAAATAATTTGGTTTATAAAGGTGCTAATAATATACTTATTAGAAATTAGAGTATAGGCTAAATATGATTCAAACACATTTGTTTCCCCAAACCATAAAAATGAAAATGTTATATATATAATAACTTAACAAATATATTAATTATTTTGTAAATTTTTGTGTCAGGTTAATCTAATAAATGACCATAATATCTAATAAACGATAGTCATATGATGTCATTTTGATTATTAATACATAATCAAACCAAATCATGACATCAACAGTTTCCTTTGAACTCTAAAAGCTTGCTTTTGAAATTTTTGAAGAGACTGATGTAACTCTGCACAATAGTGCCCCTTGCTAAATTTCTTTGACAGAGAAAAATGTTTTAGCCTTCCAGTTCTCCTCTTAGGTTTATTTAAATGTATTTGTCTTGTCTTGTTTTATTTTGCTCCTCCTCATTAATGATGCTATTTTACATTGATCAAAATATTGATTACTTTAGTCTTAATTTTAGCATTCAAATAATATAAAAGCTTCCTATAATCTATTCATATTTGGTATAATCTGTATGTACAACTTGATTTATAACACTGCTTTTTAATATGTTTATGCACTAACTTTGACAGTCTAATGGTGATGACAGACTCACTCTCTATGCAAGTTAACCTGCCAACAGCAAAAAGCTTTCTGCTAAGATCTGCACATTTTCCCTTTATAGAACGCCTCCAGACTTTGTGAAGAAAGACTCTTCACAAAGTCTTTCTGTCTTTGTGAAGACCCTCATTGACATAATGCATCCTCTAGCTGCAGACCCCTTGTGTAAAATACATTGCAGTCTTTCTCTGAATTTGGTTGCTGTCGTTTGCAGTTTTGGTCAGGTCTACTGTTGAAGATCTGCAAGGTCATAGACAGACAGATAGACAGACAGAGCCAAGCGTTACACAATCAATTTCAGAAAATCTGGAATTAGAATATCTAGAATTTTTATGAACGACATAGCTCTATTCTTGCTCACTTTCAGATCACTGAAAGTAGAAAGTATGTTGGAGCATGTTTGAAGATTACTACCCAAACATTTGGACAAGCTAATGAAATGTTGGGAGAATAAAATATTATCAGACTATGCTGAGGTTTAATTCTCTGGATATCGTTGCATGCACCATGTTTAGAAGAATAATGGCATTGCACATCAACCCAAAACCACCAAAGAAGCAGTGCAGCCTGGAGATGGGAACATCGTGGTGTGGCCTGTCAGTTAGCTCATGGCTCTGGCGACTTTCATATGATTGCTGGAAGGATGATTGAGAAATGCATGCAATACAAGTAGGGTTTTTTAAGAGAAGACAGTGATCCCAAATGCAAATAACCAAAATCACTTCAATTCATTTGAAATCAAAGAAAAGGAAGACAGGAGGACCCCAGAATCTGGAAGGTTTGAAGACATTTTTGTGGAAGATTTGGTCAAAATCACACCTGAGCAGTACAAGTAACTAGTTCCTTCTTACAGGACTTGTCTTGAGGATTTTATTACCAAAACAACATTTTATGTTAAGTATTTATTCTCTGTGTCAAACTACGTAATACCTATAACTTTATTGCTAGGATTTTTTATTTTGATGTATGGGCACTTATCGACTTCTGGTGAAACTTTCAAATTAGTAGGTCAATTAGAAATATAGTTAGTGAGAAAAACAGCGTCCTTTGGTGTATGTAAGAATATGCAGAAAGAAAAGTTTAAACATCATGAGCATTTGTCTGATCTTCTCCCCAGATCAAGTTGCTATAGTCGGTGAGTTTGTCTCTCAACACAAAGCGCAATGGAAGACGAATGATTGTCAAAGTACAGAGGTTGAAAGATTTCATGAAAGACACAGATTTGGCACATGATGGAAGAAGTTCTTTAGGAATTTTTGGATTCTCAACCCAGATAAAGCTGCTTAGTGGGCTTCAGGGAAAAATGGCTGTTATAATCCATTTTGAAAGATACACTTCCCATTTGGCCCCGCCAGGCAAGTCTTTCCCTCTTGTAGAAAGATGGAACTGATACTGCTTGGAAAAAGACTGAGATTTTCAGCAATGGCAATCTGCTACAGCAATCTTGGCAATGCAAATGAATATATTATGTCCTTAAAGATATCAAATATTAATCCACCAATCAATGTGTTATTACTCCTGAACTTTGTTTGAATCTTGTGGTAGAATTAGCACATGGTGATTTTGTAAAACAGACTTGAAAGAGGTTTCTCACCTTGAAAAAGTGTAAAGTACTGCAAATTATCATCCTCACTTACATAGCCTGAGATAAGTGGGCTATGCTTATTTGAACATCTCTGCTGCAGTGAGTAACATCATGGTGAGAAACCTCTAAAAGGTGTGAAAACCAAATGGCAGGTTTTCAGGTCACATATGCTGTTTGCATAAAATCTGCTCAGAGATAATGTGCAATAATTAAAAAAATGCTGGTTTAGTTTTTTAGACCAATTTATTTATTATTTTGTGCTTATACATAGCCAGTTAACTTTTTTATGGGCTCTCACATTTTTTGGGACTTGCTGAGTAATATGGTCATGTGCTTGAGCCGCACTGTCCCAAAAGCAGTCTCTTTATTGCAAGGCGTTTTGGAGTTTTAGTGCCTTAATAAAATTGGGCTATACCTCTGATGAGCAGCCCACTACTAGGACCATAATATACACCGCGGCGCAAATTTACTGCTCCCCTGAACGTGGTACCAAAGCAATTAGTGTCGGAGAGATTGGTAGGCATGAAAAAGCCCTACAGCATGCCTAGGAGCCAATAGAAAAGCAATGGATCTGTTTTATGGCCCAATTGCTTATTCAGTCTTGTTTGGTGTTCCTTTGCGAGACCCTCGAGTCAGTGGGGAATACACAGACAGGGCAATAAATTACTTTTGGATTTAGCATAAAGTCACCCAATAAAGATTAGACGATAGGATACTGCAATGACTGCAGAACAACATTAACCATTCCCAGAGGAACCATATCATTGCTTTTGGTAAACAAAGAAAAAAATGTTGAATGTTTGGAGCCAAACTTTAAGACACTGTGTTAAACGGGACATCAATAGGAGCCCTAACCCACTCCATCTTTACTGCAGTATAAATCTCTATGTGTGCCAATACATTATGTTGCCACGCATTACAGTTTGGATTTGCAGTTTACTTCTATTGACAAATCTGTAATTTAACCAGTTAAAGCAGCTTTCATATCAGTGCATGACAGACGATAAATATGGACATTTTTGCTAGTGTTGCTTCCACTAGCAAAAATGTACTATTTTCTTGTGCACTATCAGTCTTCGCACAGCAAAAAGTGCATGAGATGATGGGAATTTCTTCTGGAGAGACAGCTCGGTTGTTTATGTGGCTTAGCAAACAACCTGAAATGTCAATGAACACACTTTCTCTGTGAAGGACACCAGAGTGACGGGGTTGCATTATTTTCCACGAGTGTGAGGGATTACTTGGATGCCTGTAAAACAGCGTGTAATCTAGCAGCCTGTGGGGACTGGGGCACTCAGCCTCGCCACAATGTTGCAAGAGACAGACTGGTTCGCTTGTTAAGTCCCTGTTTTCTATGGAAGACACACTCACACAAACGTGTTGCGGATACACACGGGAACAGCAAATAGGAGTTTACATTCTGGCTGGATCCTGGCTCAAAGATAGGGGAGCTTTCTTGTCTCATTGGACAACGCACTTAGCTATCTCCTCATGTACAGAGTTTATACATAAGAGTTTTAGTTTCAGCTTAGCACAGCATGGAAGATAGATTTGTGCTGCAGGGAAAAGGATTCAGGGGTGTCATGTGCCAAACTAAGCTTCTATTTTGCTTATCTATATGTGTACAGCCACTGGCTTCTTGTTTATTCTCAGACGGGATAAATAATTCATCTAATTAATTCCTCTGAATTAAAATTTCCAAACTCTTTTGTCTTTATTCTCATATGCCTTTCAAGACTGATTATAATAGTTTGCTATTACATTTAATTTTATTTATGTAGTGCTTTTAAAATGGCGTAATGTCATCTTTTTAGCTTTTCACTACGTGATGTCAGATCATAATCCAGAAGTCTGGGGTAATGAATCTCTTCCTTCTTTGCATCTTGTTTTCCACAGGTTGGTTCTGAGCAATTTGTCCAGAATGAACACCAACTCCTCCGATGAATTTTTCCAGGCCACAAATCATGCAGAGCAGACGTTCCGTAAAATGGAGACCTACCTCCAGCACAAGCAGCTGTGTGACGTACTGCTGATAGCAGGGGATCACAAGATACCAGCTCATAGGTTGGTGTTTGTGCTTCTGCCTGCTTTCATTTTATTAATTAGTCCTGCATCTGCTATAGATTAGAGGTGAAGTTGCCACTCTCTGTGAGGTTCATTAAACTAGTGAGGGATGTGTTAAAGCTTTGGCGTGGGTCTTAGTTTGCAACACACTTCAACAATTCCAAACAGTAATTGGATGATGTTTGAAATGCAATTCATACATAACTGTACAACTGCACTGATCAAAGATTTGGCCTATTTCTGATTTAATACTCTCACCAATACCATTTTTTTCCAATCCCAATTTCTCTTAAGAAACAAAATGCTGCTAAAAGTGATTATGTATTTTTAGAGCATAGGTTGTTTTGTACCAAAGCTTTTTTTTGACATAAAGTGACCAACACTGCAAAAGAATGAAATGGTGATGGTGGGAAATAACAAGCACCCGTAAAGGTCTTGCTCTTTGATGGAGTAGCCTAAATGAACAGCCAAACAGAATTTGTGCTTACTCTGACTTTATGTTAAACCATTGACAGATACTAAAAATAGGTTCTTCCCTCAGTAACAACGGGCATACTGACAAGTGTTGATTAGTACAACTTGGAATGTTACGTTAAGGAAAGGAAAAATATCAGAAATTTCGGTAAGTTGTCAAGCTCACGATTAATCAATTCCTGTCACCCTCCTTCGTCTTGGTGCATCCTTGAATAACAAACATGTTTCTACATTTATGCTGCTGTGATCTGAGTACACCCTCTGTCAATTCTTATTATGGCTGATGCAAAGAAAAGCTGCGCTCCACTGCATACAAGTGTCAATATTTGTCCACTGGGTCCCAATAGCCTGGTAGCAATTGTAGTAACTGAAGTGAACAGATCACATGAAGTACTCTGAATGGCAAAGGGCTCTTTCTGATCACATTAGTCTACATGCCAACTGGTATTTTGTTTCCTCATCCAAACAGAAAAAGATATTCTTGTATGCTAACTGTTTTCAGCACCTGCTCATCTTTATTTGTGTTTAATGTGAAGATACGATTTAGGAATCAAAACATTGTTGACAGAGGTTATAGTTTTATTATTATGCCATCTGATCTTTCTGACTACTACAGAAAAAAGTAGAAATGAAAGTCCAACTATTGAAATGAGGATAATACTTCACACAAGAGCTTTGTCATGTTTTGTCACCTTAGAACCGCAAACTAATGTTATTAATGTCAAATAGTACATAATTTTTAAATTGAATTAAAGGGATACATGTTGTTCAATATTGTAAAATGTGTGTGAATGATTTGCACAGAGCACCCATAAGTCAATCATTTGTACAATCACATTTACTACAATTATATCTGCAAGTCTTTTGGGGTTTGTCTTTGGTAGTAAAACCACATCCAGTGATGAAGAGAATCTGCAAAAAGTGTTTTTCAAGGCTTTACCACAGATTCTGTATTTAAGTTTGAACTTGACTTTCTTTCTTTCTTTTTGTCTATTCTAACATATTTATATGCTTATCTAAGCTATTCAACTTTTGCTCTATCTCTACTGGATGGCAACTCCAAACCTCAGTATCAAGTCTCTTGCAGGTTTTCTTCCAGGAATGTACTTTATTTAGTCTAACCCATCTTCACCATCAACTCTGCGCAACAACCCTTCCCTGGCTGATGAAATGAATGATGCTGCAGCCATATGTGCTACCTTTGGTCTCACCTGACCAGATCACTTGTACATATGTATGCTGTGTCCCTTTCACAGGGAACTAGAAACACCTTTTTCTCAATAATAACTGGCAGTCCTGTCAGGAGGAGCAGGTATAGAATATGGATGATGGATCATTTTTCCTACACTTCACAATTATGTTCTTTTTTATATTCATGCTTTACATAGAATTCCAATTCAGTAGACTGAAGTTTAGGGTGTAAGGTGAAAAATACTATTGTGAGGCACTATATCCGCCTGCAGATATAAGGATGGATGTTGGGACCATGTAATGTAATCATTCCCTGACTAAGTAGACTTATGTAGGTGAAGGGAATTTCTTAGTGACCTTGAAAGGCATAAAACCACTCAAGCAGCATCAGCACAGCAGAAAACATCGGACAGTAGCTACATGATATATGGTAATTACTTTAACAGAACATGATCAAATAAACTCTAAAGATTTGCTTTTATATAAAGTGCAAATCTATACTTAAAAAACACAGTCTTTACATTTTACCCCATCCACGTCTCCCAGCAGACACAAAAACCTATGATGAAAACCATACTAAATGCTCTTTCTCCCCCCATGGCAGGCTCGTCTTAAGTGCAGTTTCGGACTACTTTGCTGCTATGTTTACCAGCGATGTGAGAGAGGCAAAGCAAGAGGAGATAAAGATGGAAGGAGTGGATCCTGAGGCCCTCAGATCACTGGTACATTTTGCCTACACTGGTGAGTGCCTATAAAGGAATTCACTGGCTTTGGTATGATGTTATGAGACCTCTGTAATCCTGCATGATTAAAATTGATCCATAAGGTAATTCAACAATTGGCTTGCAAAATGAGAATAACTTCAACATAAGATCTTTTTTTTTATTATTTTGACAGACAAATGGGCTCTAATAAATCTTCTGCAAAGTACAGGAAATAAACTTTCTTAACATCACGTTGCTAAGAAATAACTTAACAAACAATGTCTACACAACCTGAAGTGGGTGTGTTTTGCTTTTAAGCATTTATTCACACAAAAATGTATAATCCTTTATATTTTTCTGTGACTCCACAAATGAAGCAGCATATTTAAAGTGTTGCCTTTAAATACACAGATGTGCCTCCATATACATTAAGTGCGGGCGAAAACTTAGAAAGGCATGGCATCATTGTCTAAATTGTTTCAGACTGAATGTATGGAAAGTGTTTAATTAAAATAGTAATAATAATTGAATTCCTTCTCTTAATTCTGGCCTTTAGGCAACTATAAATGATTTTGGTAACCTTAATTTATTTTAGAAAATATTGTATCTTTTTCATTTATTGTGTCCAAATATCTGTTTCAACTGTACATTTACTGCGGTAAGGTTGCATACCCAGTATTCTTATTTATCATGGAAATATTCTGCCATGAAATATGATGTTGATTTCTATGCCATGACATTACAGGTGTCCTTGAGCTGAAAGAGGAGACCATTGAAAGCTTATTGGCGGCAGCATGCCTCCTTCAGCTTTCGCAAGTCATCCAGGTCTGCTGCAGCTTCCTCATGAAGCAGCTTCATCCGTCCAACTGCCTGGGAATACGATCCTTTGCAGATGCCCAAGGCTGTGTCGACCTGCTGAACGTGGCTCACAACTACACCATGGTATGATGGTAAACAGAGCTAGATAGCAATTATGTGGTGAACTAAATTATTCATTTTGCAATAAGGGTCTTTACTGCAGGGATGCATATGGCCAGATACAACAATAAAAACTATAAAACGGTGTTTCATGTGGTAAATAAACCAAACCAAGATTTTTTTTTCTAACATTAACTCTGAAGACTACCACTTCTATTAAATTTCGTTTTTTATAAAAATATATACTCTAAGTGAGTTTTCAATGCATTTCTGAATTTTGTGGTCCTTATTTATTTTTTCTTTCACATAAAAATCCATTCTGTGTACATAGTTTATGATGCAAATTGATTTGTTTATAGATGAGCTAATTTAAATATTCAGTCATTTTCCGTAACAGTATCAAGCATTGGTACCTTGGTTATTTACATCTCCTAATTTAGGCGGCTGGTATTTGGACGAGGGAATATAATAGAAACAGAATAATTTCACACTTTAACTTTATGTAATTGAGTTGTATGCTGTCAGAGCTGCACCGCCATGTGAGCCATTTCCATCTACTTCTGCAAGGAATATTTGCACTGGATTAAGATTCAGCCACATATCCGTTCTTTTCCAGCCATGCAGAAATGACAGAATGATGCAGGCGTTATCTCCTAAAGGACATCTGCTCGCTCGGTTTACATAGCCTCCATCTGAGTCCAGGAGGTTAATCTAATCATCAAACTGCACAAGAGGTCCAGCTTCCTGTTCAATGACTTCAGTAATGAGAAGGGAGAGCTGTGGACTTCCTGGTTACACCATCCGCTGCATTCTGAGTGGACTGAGTTGTGTGTTGATAAGCTCTGTTTCCCTGTTTGAGCAAAAACAGCCAAGCCTCTAAAGTCCTTCCTTTATGAAACTGTTTTATATTTTATGGTTGAAAACATGCACATATAGTGTTAGACATTTTTAATCACAAGTCAGTATTTTAGTGCATAACACAAGCAGTCTATTTTTGCTTATCACTTCAGATTGAAATCATATTTTTAAGGCCTTGCAAAAGTATTAATACCTACTATCATATTCTGTCATGTTCAAACCCCACACTTCAGTTTTCTTTAATTGAAATGTAGTGATTGACCAACAGAAAGTATAGATCTAAAGTGAGAGATAGCTCAACACGTTTTGGTATGTAACATGAATATTCAGTCCCCCAATTCCTTTTAATAAAATGCAATCAATTGACTTCAAAAGTAACCTAAGCAGAGAACATTTGTTGTGTTTTATTGTCAATATAAATACAGCTGATCTACTGTATGTAGAACTCATGTTTTTTTTAGAGAACATTAGTTAGCAAACATAATGAGGACCAAAGAACACAGCAAACATGTCTGGTGAATCACTGAAGAGAGGTTTATTCCAGGGTCATGGTATAAAACAATATCCCAGACAGAAGGTACACTGCAAAGACATGCTTTAACACCTAAACTGAAAGGCCAAGCTACAAGAGTCTTAAAGCATGTTTCCACTAAAGAAACCTTTTCCAGGAAACATAGCTTTCTGGAGCTATTATTACCCCATTGCATTTCACTGCATTTGCCAGTGTTAAAATTAATGACCAAGTTAGAGATTTTTTTTCAAAAAAATTCCCTAGTAGGGTTAGTATTTTTCCACAGCAATTCATTCATTTGGATGGATTGTTGTTGAGAAGATTGCTAAGACTTTCAAAATGGTATTTTTTCATATCTGTTTAGAATAGTCTGAAGCTCATACTTCACTTATGCTCTAACTTTAACGTTATAAACATCTGTTAACAGCTATCTATGCCAAAAAGAAGGCATACATTCTTTTTTCAGAGTAAAATTTTGGTATTTAAGACCATTTAGCGAGACAAAGGCATACATAAAAACAACCTGTGGATCATTTACAAATTTTTAACAAACCATGTGTTGTTGTTGCTAGAACTCAGTGTGTGTTTAATGTTCCTTTGGAAACACACCCAACCTCTATTTATTAAATACTCCTATAAATATGTTTAACATTTTATATCATTTACCCTTTTAATCGCTGCTTTTATTTGCTCTATAACAAAAACACCTTGATAGAATATATTGATATTTGTAGTTGTAATGACAAAATGTAAAAAAAAACCCTTAAGATCCTATTACTTTTACAAGGTTCTGTAGTCTGAATGTTCTCCCTAAATAATTAAAGGAACTCCTTCATGAAAACAAGCATAAACTTACTGCCTGCTGATCTTGTTTCCCAGGAAGATAACAAGAGGAGCAATTAAGGTCACAACATTTTAAATGACCAAACAGCAAACTTGATTTAGCTTCCAGTTTTATAGTCACCTGTGTTAAACATGCAAGTAGGAATAACCGATCTAAAGCAGCATCAAAGGCTTGGCTGAACTTTCTTCCTCAGCTTTACCACCACAGATCAATACATGCTGCTCATTTCATTAAGCCTCTCTATGCAAAGCCTCTAAAACCTGCTCTCATGATTGGATCAAGTAACTGTAATTTGTTGCAAGTTGATGATCAATAGCGTGGTTGTTCTTTTTAATTTAAAGGCATTCACTCTAAAGTGAGCACGAAGTTGCTGAAGCAACTTGGTAATTAATGTTCAGCTGGTTTGTTTGAAGAATAAACAAGGCATGCTTGCAGCCAAACACTGTTCAGTATGTCTTTCAAGTGCCTGAATCTTGGATGTGGTATGGATCCACAGAGAGCCTTTTCTACAGTATATTGCCTCTAATGGAAATGCCCACAGACAAAGACCTTGAAGATGTAGCCATGCAGTGCTGTCATATTGGCTGGGCCTCTGGCCAATAGACGGAAGATTAATCTCAAGAAAAGAAAATAGAAGACAAATCCTGGAATGCTTGGAACTCGATACGCTAGTTGGGGAATGGCAGTCATTTGTATGTTGCTCATAAAAGGCTTTTAGAGGCTTTTAGTTATTAGTGTGATTTGTAACCTGTTATTTAAATAAAAAAAAAAAAATCTAAAATTGCATTCAGTAAAAGTATGATTATAGTTTTAGTTATGCCACATAGAAACTTGAGTAGAAATATTACTATCTACCTTTGTTAATTTTTCTTCACCTCTCTGTCCTTGTTATACTTGATCGCCATAGCCTTTAAAATGCCACTCTGACACACACTCACACAAGCACACACTCTCTGCAGCGAGCGTACTCTTCGGCTAATAACTGATGGTTATCTGTCTCCTCTGTGTCTCCTCTCTGTTCCAGGAGCACTTCCTGGAGGTCATTCAGAACCAGGAGTTCCTGCTGCTTCCCACGGCTGAGATTGTTAAACTGCTCTCCAGTGATGACATCAACGTTCCAGATGAAGAAACAATTTTTCAGGCTTTGATGATGTGGGTGAGATTTGATGTCCAGCATCGACAGCAGGACCTTGGGGTGCTGCTCGCTTACATCCGCCTTCCTCTTCTTCCTCCACAGGTGAGAGAACTGAGAAAGCCCATTAATAGAGGACAGCAAGTTTTTATGTTCGACTAGTTGACTTTGAAAGTTTGAACTGAAAGTGTGGTTTTTCATGTAGCCCAGTTTATATAGATCTTCATAGAATATTGATTTGGATTACAATTTTGATGTAATTTTATTTATTCATGTTGTTGTCTAAAGTGCTTATTATGCAGAATATTTTTCTCTTCTGTTGTTTTGTTCTTTATAAAACATATTGCATAAAAAGAAAATTGGTTGCTTTGTTTCTCATGTATCACCTTTCATGTATTTAGTCCACTGCAGTTGCAGTTTCATCTTTATGCCTACAACTGGCCACTGCCTATACTTACATTTTTAATTCAACTATAGCACTAAGTGTTATCTTATGTTAAACTTTTAATGTGAAATAAGTCCGTCTACTATTGTGACACAAATGTATTGTGTATATGATTCTCTACATATGATCATTTTTTTTATTACAATTGTAAAATTTTTGTTAGAGATGTGGTCATTTTAATTTAATTTCAAACATGTTACATATTTTCTAGAAACACTGTCCAGCATAAACCAAATCATGAAACAGTGTACCAATCCATGTCATGCCACTCTGTGACAACGAGGCATAAATCTGTTTTAAAGAAGTGTTTTAATACACGTAGCTTCAAACTTATTCCCTCTTTTGTCATTATGGCAAGAAATGTAAAAATATCCCTCTCCTTTAATAATTTATAGCTTTCTACAACCTATTATGCACGTAATTCTTTTACTATTTCACTACTGAAAAATGGAGAGAGGTGAAAAAAAGCAAAAACAAAAAACACCCACAGCACTAGTGTTTGCAAATGCCCCCGCCCGAAAAAACACTGCAGCAGAAGGTTTAATAAATAAAACAAAATGCTGAAAATATGATCTAATACACCAGATATTTCATCCACTTCTATAAGAGAAGTTTTCTGTGAGTCAAGTAAACAGAAAATAAATAACTGTTATTGTCAGAGCTGGAAGTGTTGCTTTGAATGAATAATTCTTTAGGATGGTGTGTTTTTAAAAGTACTTGCTGGCATGGGAACATGTCTGTATGAGTACACAATTTTAATTTATTGAAATAATACTAACACCCATTTACCATTTTTCATCTTGTAGTTTCTGGGTGAAATGGATTGGTGTGAGTGAGAATTTTTCAAATATATGGTGCAGGACAGTCCTCTGAAAGTAGCTTGATAAATGTCTTGGTTATCTCATATAAATGTCCAAGTTGAAAGTAAACAGAAATAAAAAATGTGCATGACGGGGACAATAGTGCTGGAAATAGAACAAAAATTGTCACTGATATGACAGTCACTGCAGATGGCTGTTTGACTATTATTTTATCATTTTTTGGCATGTTCTGCCCAACAGAACAGGAATAAAATATAATGAGACATTCCCCAGGTTTCCAAGACTGTACAAACATAAGAGACAGAGCATGACAAGGTTACCTCAACTGGTCTGAACTAAAAGTATTTTAGAAAAGAAACGTTTAACCTTAGTCTAGAAGACAGGCTGGCTATATCCTAAGCCCAGAACTAAAAGAGAAAAATCTACAAGAGAGGATCAACAAAATCAAAACATCTGCCTGCCTTCTTAAAACACTACTAAGGAATATGTAAATTTCAAATAAAAAAAAATCTTCATGAATTAATTTAGAAATTAATTTTACTTTGATAAAATTAGATAATTATTATGCATAGAGTTCTTTATAAAATTCTGACATTTTGTATATTGTCCATGTAATCCAGCTCCTTGCAGATCTAGAAAACAACAAGATGTTCTCTGATGATCTGGAATGTCAAAAGCTTCTGATGGAGGCCATGAAATACCATCTGCTGCCCGAACGACGGCCCATGTTTCAGAGCCCAAGAACAAAACCTAGAAAGTCGACAGTGGGTGCACTTTATGCTGTGGGAGGAATGGACGCTACGAAAGGTTTATAACAATTCATGCACACTGTTTGCGTGTACAGACTGTCTGATCAATTACTAAAACTGTATTTGGTGTTTTTCTAGGCTCCACCACCATTGAAAAGTACGACTTGCGAACAAATACTTGGGTCCAGGTTGGAGTCATGAATGGACGGCGGCTACAGTTTGGTGTGGCTGTGATTGACAACAAGCTCTACGTAGTCGGAGGGAGAGATGGGTTGAAGACGTCCAACATGGTGGAATGCTATAATCCTATCAGTAAAGTTTGGTCAACTATGTCTCCAATGTCTACCCACCGTCATGGGCTTGGTAAGTGTTGGCAGTGGAAAGGTTTGAGCTTGTTTAAATTAAAAGGAAACAGTACAGACGAGTCTCGATAAAATATCTTATATAGAACTATATGGTCAATTACAATAGGAAATTGCATGTGGAAAAGTTGTTATTTTTGCAGGTTTATCATTATTAGTCATCTAATTACATATATCAGCTTATCTCAGTCTCTGTTGATGGTTTTAGCATATCAGTTAAAGTTTTGCATCATTAATAACTGCTGGATGAGGTTCAGAAGGGTCAAAAATAGCATGCTGTAGAAAAAAAAAAAATCTCACTATTCCCCCTGGACTTTTGATATTTTCCCGTACCCCTATCAAAGCTTAGCGAGCTGAACTGACCCTGCTCTGCCTTATCATTCCCTGCCCAACACATCTCATATCAGAAGCGTTTTGATTTGCAGTTGAAACAGGTCTTGCTCACAGAACAGGGAGATCTTGTCAAAGCATTCAACTCACTCGCCCAGTGTGGTAGGAGGTATCAGGAAGCCCAGGAGAGCACACTGTACAGATTACCAGTGCTGTCTTTGATCTTTCCTGAAGCAAAATGTTTCTCACTGCTTTCGCTTATTTTGCGCATATTTTCAGCTTAAATATATTTAAACTTGGTGGGTGTGAACACCCCTGCATGCCCGCTCCCCACTGTGCCCGTTGTGGGGAAAGACAAGAAAGAGTTGGTGTGTTTTTTCCATTAGAAAGCTACCAGTTGTTAGGAAAAAGGACCTTTATTAAAAGCCACAGAGTCTCTCTGAATGAGTCTGGTGCCTAATGTTCCCTGGAAATAAAGAACTCTCACCAAAGGAAATAGGGGTTATGCAATAAAAAAAAATCTATTGTGTTCAAAAATCCCCCACATTGTTGCTGGTGGAAACCACTTTCCTCTTAGACTGGAATGAGAAATAACAATGCTGTTTTATAGTCTTTCCTGTTTTTAAGAAATTTGATCTGCTATATGTCTCAACTTGCTCCAATATGAGAACTATATCTCTGTGGAGTTCCAGTCAGTAACTCTTGGAAATGTATTTGCTTATGTGTGCTTTATTATTGGAATGTTTGTTGACTTTTGAACCAAAGGCAAATGGTTGATTATACGTTTGAGTAGAAACATTCTTTGTTATATTGCCAGCAGCATAAAATCACAAAAAGTCAAATAAATTAACCTAATGCTGCTTCTATGTATTTGCAGGATTCGGTAAGGTACATTAAACTACATTAAAGTGCATACATAAATTATGTCATAATCTACCAAAGACCCACACAAGGATAAATTCTTCATTGCTCCATTAAAAGAGGATAAAGAAGATTAGATTTCTATATTTTCTCAGGGTTAATAGTTATTCAGTTAAATAAACAAGGAAGAATTATACTTTAACTGAAGGCTATTTTGGTAAAAATCTAACAAGTTCCAGTGTTATAGAAATTAGGACTGCTATGGAGCAATTAATTTCTAATAATTGGCTATGTTACTTAGTTACTGACTTAATATTCAAAACAGACCTTCCACTTCCTGAGGGCATCAGCTTCATTCATACAAGGTGGGGAGAAAACCTTCCCAGCAAAACAGAAGCAGATGTTGGTGAAACTACAACAGTAAGTTGATAGGGAAAAAATATTACCGTTTGAAAGGTCAGGACAGCATCATTAGTAAAAAATAAATTCAGCTTATTATAGTTAAACCCAAAATTAAACCTGTGGCAGATTTAGATTTAAAATTATTTTCATTCGACCAAGTTTATTTCTAAAAGGAAATCAGACAGGTATCTTTCTAATGATAAAACATTATTTTAGATTAAGTAAAAAATAAAAAAATAAAAGATTTTTTTCCCCCTGCATTTATTAAACAAGATATACATTTTTAAAATTATTTTTACCATTTTCACTAATCAATGGGAAAATATTTTTTCTAACCATTACACTAATTCAGCCCATCTTTGAACTACTGACTGGCTTTCTCCATGTTTCCATGAATATGTTCAGGATTTGTCTAATGCGATTCATGTGCTACAGCATGGAAAGCCTCTCAGTCATCAACATAACCTTGAGCTTTTTCCGCAGTCACTATGTCTAGGTCACTCTAAAATATTAATATTATTTCCCGCCAGAAGAAACGTGATTAAAACACACAACACACACATTTCGTTTGTGTGTTGCTGCCAGTCTTGGGCAGCTCTCTCTTGAAAAAGATATTTTTGATCTGACTGAGACATACCTGGTTAAAGAAATGTTACATACAGTTTGAACATGAATTTGTGGGGACTATTAATAATTTTGGTCAAATCTGGATTTTGTGATTTGGAAAAACCACAATCAATATTGAAATATAGAAATAAAGTTCTTCAAACTAATGTTCCAGTGGTAGACTTATACATTCTCCTCATTCACACGTTACCTTTACTTTTCACTAAAACATGAATCTCTCTGGTTTCGATTAGGCATTGCGGTACTCGAGGGTCCCATGTATGCAGTTGGAGGCCATGACGGCTGGAGCTACCTCAACACAGTCGAGCGTTGGGATCCGCAGGCCAGACAGTGGAACTATGTGGCCAGTATGTCGACTCCACGAAGCACCATGGGAGTCACAGCACTCAATGGAAAGTATGTTCCACCATCCTATTTTCACATTGAGCAACAATGTTTTTCAGTTGCATTATGCAAAACGTAGACCACATTGAAGGTGACAAAAGTTTTCAGTAATTTATTTTGTTCTCAAAACCTGTGTGCGCTTTTCACATGCACTTAGATTACATTGTTACCCTTCCCATGTGTATTGATGTGTTTGTTTGTGCAAACTCTACAAAAATAAGATAAAACTGAATCTTAAAAACCAAGGACACAATTACAAAAAAGTTAAAGAGTCAAGCTGGCATTAGTCCAATAAAAACAGATGGACACTATAACTTTAATGGCAATATACTTGCTAAGTTTGTTTCTGGTCTAAGTGTGAGATGCCACCAGCTCGCAGGAAGTTCTGTCCTGTATTCACAGACCAGCTCTGAACATAGTTCCAGTTTGTACATCTGCTAAAGAAACAGGAAACCAGGCTGCTGCTCAGCTTAGCTTCATTCACTATTCAGTGCCAAAGCTCTTTTAACAGTTAGGTCAAAAATAGACAAGAAAACAGCTTCACTAGCATCTATGATCTATTGATAGGCCTGTGAATAACAAGCATGTAATACAATGATGTAATCTTTCCAGGGAAGAACATTCTCAAGGAAACAGTCTTGCTCTAAAAAAAATCTTTCCTGTATTTCTGAATTCCTATCAACCTCTCTTGAGTTTTTTATTTATTTGTACAAGTTTATTTTACTGCATTTTTCAGAACCATATGTCAGCATTATAATCTTTCCCCTTTTATTCCTCAGGCTGTTTGCAGTTGGTGGGCGAGATGGCAGCTCGTGCTTGAGGTCGATGGAGTGTTTTGATCCACACACCAACAAGTGGAGCATGTGTGCGCCGATGTCCAAGAGGAGAGGAGGTGTGGGCGTAGCCACGTACAACAACTTCCTGTATGCTGTGGGTGGACACGATGCCCCCGCTTCCAACCACTGTTCCAGACTCTCTGACTGTGTTGAGAGGTCAGTGAATGCTCCACAAACACAATGCTGTTGTTTTTACCACTATTCCTATCTCACGAACAGAGTGGAAAGTGGCTCCTGATCCCCACCCTGTTCCTGCATTTTTTTACACATGGTTGTTCTTTAATGACATGTTACTCAACAATGTGGAGATCAGGTTGCACATGTGGTTGAATTTCATGGAGTCTGGCACCCTCTGGTGGTGATGAGGCTTTACTACCTTTTTCATTCTTTTTGTCTGTATTGACTGTAGTTTACAGTCTTCTCAAGCATATGGCTGTCATTTACGTGGAGAAAAGTTTTTCAGAGATGTAAAATTTAAGTGCAGATGAGTTGGATCACTCAGTTGCTTAACAATGTTTTCCAATTACAGATATGATCCAAAGACGGACACGTGGACCACTGTGTCCTCTCTCAGCGTTCCTCGGGACGCAGTGGGAGTTTGCTTGCTGGGTGACAGGCTCTATGCAGTCGGTGGATATGACAGCCAGTCATATCTCAAAACTGTAGAGTCCTACGATGCACAAAACAATGAGTGGACTGAGGTAATCACAAGCTTTTATTACACATTCTCTTAATTAATGCTATACATTTTTACATCCGTATTATAATTTGATAAAGTAGCATGTGAAAACTTTAAATTGAGATTTTTTCATTTAAATTGGTTCTAGTTTAACATTTTTTCCTGATTTTCATTAATGAGGCTGATTTGCTCCTAATTTATTCCTAAATGATTAGTTATTTATAGTTATTTAAAGATTTCATATGTCTATATTTATTGCACTTTGAGTGTGAATTTTACAACATTTTCATAAGTCAGACTATTTCACTTCTCCTCAAACTCTGAAGTGGTTCTGAGGGACCATTAAAAGATTCAAACTTTATATTGGAAGTGTGTAGCTTCAATAAAGTTGCTCCTTTCATTAAAAATCAGCTGCATCAAATCCTGTATTTATTATATGCCTCCCCGGTAGAGGATCACGATGGCTACACGCAACGTCTTGTGTCCCTTGTCCAACACACTTGAATATACAAAAAGGAAATACTACACATATTATTTAGATTATACGTAACATGCCATAGCATTTATGGTGTATTTTTTTTAAACTTTAAATAGATATACTTTTATACGTATATATCGTTACTTTATTTAAATGTGAATATACAAAAAAGAAAAAAGAAATACTACACATATTCTTTAGATTTTGATTAGTCAGTATATACTGTAGTTCATCAGTTTCATAGTGCATCAGTATTGATATTTTTGAAAAATATTTTTGTGAAAACATTTAATTAACAGTTACATTTTTAAAGTATTAAATTCTCTGACTCATATATATCTTAAAAAAGGTTAAAAAAAAACATAACAAAAATTATATGTCATCTACTGAGACATTTAAATGACTCGGCTCGAATACTATATTCTGCAAGAATCATGCAAGCTTAAGGCTTTCGTTAAAATCCTTCAGCAACAGAAATCTGATGTAGGTCCACAGTAAATTCTGCAGAGTTAAATCAACACTATGCCGAGTCTATTTGGTCCCTTTCAGAATTGGCATTAATTTAACTCTTATTGAGTTAATTCAACAATAGTTTGAGTAGTTATAACTTTTTCAAGTGTTAAAACTACTCAGTTTCTTGTTGAAATAACTNATAACTCTGAAAAGAGTTAAATTGACACCAATTCTGATAAGGACCAAATAGACTCGGCATAGTGTTGATTTAACTCTGCAGAATTTACTGTGCACTGGGCCGCATGAATATTTTATTGCTGATTGTTTTTCTTTTTCACTGTTTATTCAGTCTTGGAAACCAAGCCTTCATCTGTGCATCAAATGAAGCGGGATTTTTTTTATTAAAAAATAGGCGCTCATGAAACGCTGCATGTTAACCTCTCTGTCTCCCTGTAGGAGGTCCCTCTTAACATCGGAAGGGCAGGCGCCTGCGTGGTGGTGGTGAAACTGCCGTGAGAATCTCGCCTCACCAGCAACACAGAGGGCCTAAATGAACGAGCGGCAAAGTGGAGTGGACAAACAAAGCAGCAGATTGAGGACACAACCTTTGAGGGATGAATTATCACATTTTCTTCTTTAACTTGGACATCCAGATCTTTCACTGGGAAATGCAGGCAAAGCCTTGCCCAAAAACCATTGTTTCTGTCATTAGTTGATTTGTCTGCCCAGTGGGTAGGACTGGAAAGACTGGAATGCACTGCACATTCCCCACATTCTCAAACGATTAAGAACTTGGCCAAAAACATTGCGAATCAGCGCCAAGGATTTGCGTTCTAAAATCTAACTTGAATGTCCTCAGAATTTTCTGTAACATTTACACTCTAAATAAATGAATTCTGTTAGTTTACAATTACACAAAAGCATTTCCTATCAGTGCCATCTCAGACAGTATATTTTTGGGGGTTTATATGTCTCTTTACAGATACAACAACAGCAATTCTTATTCTTGTAAATATAAACCAGTGTTTTGTTTTGTTTTTTAACAAGGGTGGTCTGAAGTGATTGTTACTCTTTGGCTATGAAGACCACTGTGATTAAAACTGCAAGTGTAGAGTTTGAGATACAGGAACGAAACACACTTATTTGCACCAGTAGCAACAGAACACCAAAGTCATTCACTTCTTTTAGATGTTTTTTTGTGCATTAAATAAAGGTTTGCAAATCTGTGAATCAAAGAAAATATATCATATTGATATTCCATATTTCTGTACAGATTTCTGTTGATGTTCTGAAGCTGCATTTGTATTTGTAGAATCATACCCCAACTAATGCTGTCTTTATTGATTGTTCATTTAGCTTCAGAATTTTTTTTTTTACATTTGCAATTGAATGTCTTGCTAGTAAAATGTACATTGTTAGAGTGTTCACCACTACAAAAAACAAAACAAAAAAACAAACAGTCTAACTATAATTATAAGGGGTTTTGGGGGCCAAATACTATTATTTGCTTTTGGTATAATTTTGTACAGCATGCAAGCCAATAAAATAACTTCAGTTTTCTTTGCATGATTTAAATGTGTGGCCTCATAAAAGGCAGATTTTCGTTTTTCTTCTTTGTTCTGGTCCTCATAAAAAAAACCTGATCCCATAACTAAACAGACTTCGACTCCAACTTTGACATCTGCATTAATCTCAGTTTTGTTCTCGCTGCAATACAGTCTTCTTAAATCAAACAAGCCTGTTTGGAGATATTGCTCTGTTTTACTCGTCCATTGGCAGAACACTGCTTCTCCTTGGCTTTTTTTTTTTTTTTTTTTACTGTTTACCTTCTAAATGGCCATTCCTCTCCAACTTCCCTCTGCTTGTTTGGTGAGATTTTGATTTCGTTTGTTGACAAAATAGTGGATTATCTGTCCACACATGAAGGTTTTAGCCATAAATCTGCTTGTTGTCTCGGAAACACATATCTGACACATGTCAGAGCCAAAGCACTTCTGCATCCACTATTTCACAGATGCAAAGAAAAATATTCCCTTATATGCCTCTAATTCTGTTTATGTGCAGATTTCTATTCCGGAAAGATCCAATCAATTTCCTACTTTGGCGTTTTTCAGTTACATTTAAGTCCAAAATTATTACAATTCAGAAACAAGTTTCAATTAAGAAGGAAATGTGATACCACACTCAAAAATGATAAGACAAACATGTAAAAAGCTTGAAATAAAACGATAAAATTTATGAAGGCGTTATATTTCCAATTTAATTTAAAAAATGGCTGTTCAAAATTATGCAATATGTATATACAATTAATGGAAAATTCTTTTTCAGCATTACAGCCAGACCCTTCTAATAAATGCTGACCAGATTTTTGCATGTTTTCACCAGTATTTTCACCATTTATCTGACTCTTTGAAATTGAAAAGCCATCATGCCAATCTTTATCCTCCAACAATCAATCAATCAATCAATCAAGTTTTATTTGTATAGCACATTTCAGCAGCAGGCATTTCAAAGTGCTTTACATCACATCAAAAACAGAAACATAATGCAACATAGAATCAACAGTAAAAAACAGTAAAAACAACAATAAAATCAACAATAAAAAAAAAACAAAAAAACCAAGTCCTTATCAGGTTCACCCAGGGACTTTGAACTTACTTTCAGTCAGAATCAACATGATGGTGAAATTCTAATATTAATTTAAACCTAAATCTGTCAGAGGAAAGAGTAATCAGGCTTAACTGTACATATTCATTTCAATGTTTGAATAAAAGTGAAATCCTCAGAGTGGTGAAAGATGGTCAAACTCATTTCCAGTAGTTTTAGCAAAACACCCAACACCCAGTCTAACTAAAATGCCTATTTCCATGAGATATACTTTATATATAAAAGATATAGTCCTTCACATAAAACTGTTGTAAAATCTGTTGCTGTTTTCTCTGTTAAACAGCATCTTGTTCTGTTAATTTCAGGTGAAAACAGTCACAACTGTCTTGAGAAACCGTAGACATTAAATTAACAAAATTATGCATTCTAGACTGAGCGTATAAAGCTTGTCAGCTTGAGTTGTTTTGAATTGCTAAAATCATTTCTCTTGTGACAAGCTGTCCACTCAAAAGCTTTCTACAAACTTACTATAAACAGAGAAATGTCATCTACAGGTGAGGGAACTGTTATTGATAATAGTGTCACAGATCCTCATTTCATATGATCCCTCAAAATATTCAGAGCACCTTTGGAGCATTACTTTGAACCAAAATGCATTAGTATTCCAAGACTGAGTCCCCAAATACACTGCTCTGGATGTTTAATAATTTCTCCTCTGTTTTTGACACAAATCTGCATCCACTTGGATATACATTTGTACCTGTGCTGTATTACCTATACTGCGAAAACAGGTGGTAATAATATTAATATTTAGATAATCAGAAGGGAATAAAAAGAGAGTCTAAAGCCATGTTAAGGTAAAGATTTCTTCTAAACATTCATAATTAAAATTTTACTTTCGTGTAAAAAGTCTACAGCATAGGATCCAATACATTATTTTGATAAAGAATTGTAAAGATTGAAAAAAGAACAGACACTAAGCAATGCGGTAGGTTATGTTGCATTTATAATCTTTTTTTTTTTTTTAGGTTAATATCATTTGTAATTATTTAGAGTCAAGATGCTTCAACTGCATCCCTACTATTAGCTGTTTTATTGTAGATGAAGCAGGACAACTGATAATGTAAATTTCTTTTAATAAATCAGCTGAGTTATTTAGTGACACATGCTTTTCTAAAACAAAACAAAACAAAACAAAAAAAAAAACAAAGCAAAGAAGACATCTTATTCATATTTCATATGAATAATAAGGGGTTATAAGGGGTTTTGGGGGCCCATATTCTCAGAATCATATTCTGATTCTGAGAATCAGAATCATCAAGAATGGTTACAGATAATTGATGTGACACTTTTTCTGATATAAAATTAAATAAAAATGATCTCTTGCTAAATTCAAACTTTTAGCATCTTGTTTTTATAAGGTAAACATTCTTAAGTGAAGAAAACTTTGTCTTTCTTTTGGCATTGTTTTGTCCTTCCAGTTTCTCGTTCAGTGTTAAATAAATTCAGTTATTATTCATCCATCCATTTTCTGTACACATTAAAGAATGGAGAAACTTTGATTTTAATAGAAAACGATGTTCATTTAATACAACTTGATAATATTAATAGCTTTAGTCTGAAGGTTCACTGTCATCCTGCAGACAAACTTCAAGGTCCTGCGTTGTGATGTAATCATATCCTAATTTTTCAAGAGAGGGTGCTGTTGCACTGCAGAGGAAGCATTTACCTTCGCCTAAGGCAGATCAAAATCTCCAATGCCATTACTGCTCATAAAAAATGTCAAACAGCATTAAGAATGCCAAGGACAAATACTTGAGCTAATAACCCTGCATAATTATCAAGACATGATGATGAAATGTTGGGAAATTGGACGTTAAGGCATCCTATTCTGTTACTTTCGAAATGAGCATGTTGCTGAGTTTAAGGGAAGCGTGAAGCCTGAACAAGATGGATTCTGCTCAGTGCGATGATTTGTCAGGTTTTTAAAGGGATTTTGGCATCACAACATTTGAACAATGTCTCATTATTGTATGACAAAGCTTGACAGATTGTTATATTTTTTCTGGCTCTGCTGCTAGCCTCTTTGGGAATTTATTTTTCAACTAGAGGAGAAGCTTTCCCTTGTATTTTATCATTTCTGTGACAGTGAACAAAGATTGAAAGTGATGGGAGGAAGACACAACAACACAGCATGAGTTGTAAATATTTTACTGTACATTGGTTTCAAAGACAAAATATATGGTTAAAGTCTAAAATATTATTGTATGAGAATTACAGTAGTAATGTAATAATAACGCTCAGCAGGACAAAAAATAACATATTTCAGGCAAATAATCAGAATTTTTCCCCACATATTGCACCAGATAACTGAAAACGCTACATTTGTTATTTTTATTTTCTGGTTTTTAGTTTTTTATGTTATGCTGTCAAAACACAACCACAGAATTCAAAACAGAGCAGCGAGCACACTGCTCAATTAAGATGCCTGAAAAGTTTTTGGCAGGATTTGTATGGTTTATATGTCAAAACAGAACACTCTAAGAAAGAGTGAGAGTTTCAAATACAAAACAAGCATGCAAGAGCTTTTCACCACAGGAACTAAAGACAAGCGTCACAACAAACTGTCAACTGAGAGTAAGATTCTCTTGTCATGCCTGCTTAACTAAGCCTTTTAACATGGCACGTTTGACGCTTTGGAAAGGGGAGCGACGGCAGGCAAAAACGACGTGTCGTCTCTCCCTGGTTATGGCAAATTGATTTTACTGCTACAATTTTTGTCAAGCAGCTGACTTCAGCAACATATTTAGTATATCAAGCTTTTATTCAGCTCATTTCCCTGGTGAGCTTCGCGTGGAAAAAAAAAAAAAAGTCACCTGAACTAGAAAGCAGATTTGCTTGAACAAACTTTGGCCTTCTGGTGACACTGAGCGATGAAGTATTTAGCTGAGCTTTTATGTGTCCAGCAGTGATACAAAGAATGACAGTTGCTTTTCCTGTTTGATCAAAGGCAGCAGACAAGTGTTGGAGAACGTTTCTCCCTCCATCCCTCCTTCTGAAACCCTGTCTCTGTCTAATCATAGTTGAATACATTGTCATCTCATTATCTTTGAAGAGGGGAACGATCCCTCCCGTATGAGTGGGCACCGTGTCTCTTGCCCTCAGTCGGGCCCAAAAACTGGTGAAGCGCATTCTCGTCTCATTATGTTGAGTGAGAGATATCAGACACGTCCCATCTGCCCAACGCCCTCCACACACATGCTGCTGTACTGCAGCCATACAAGCTGGAACTGTTCAGCTGTAGCTCTGTAATGCAGCAAGGAAACCAATATTCAAGCCGGGTTTGGACACTGACGTTAACAACATTAATGCTTGGTTAAATATCTCTGCCACAATGAGCAGACCACAGACTTACTTTTGATTGGATTAGTTCAAGTTTGGCAAGGAATCATTAAACAACCCTTGATTACTCAAGTCACTCGTTGAAAAGTGAAATAATATTACAACTTATTTGGAGATGCACCAATCTGAGATTTGTGGCTGATTTTTGATCTCCTGTTTTTATAAAAATTCAACAGGCAGATACCACTTGTAATGAAATGACATCAGACTGACATAACGCTTTTCTTGAACCTCAAAAACACCTTACAATGAAATTAGTTATTCCAGTTCACGCACACATCCACACTCTAAAGGTGGTAAGATACAGGATTGCAGCCTGAAGTGAGGCGGCCACACACCAGCAGCATCTGCCCTTCTGACCACTACCAGCAGGCAAGGTGGATGAAGTGTTTTGCCCAAGGACACAGGATGGAGACGGACAGAGACGGGGCTCCAACCGGCAGCCCACAGATTACAGGAGAAGCTATTAAACAAATGTGATGTATCTTCAAGAACCATATTTACCTGCATAGCACAGAATATTGTTATTTTAGTCATACTCCTGTAACTAGTCATTAATGACTTATTTTAAAAATGAAAGCAAGGTGAAGAAGTGTAAAACAGGGTTTTGATTATTTTTAAAACAAGGGCAAAAGCATCTGGAGTCAGCATTTAAACTCTTTAGTGTGTTACTGCATTTTAGCGATACTGTGTGCAAATTCAGACACTTTGCTTAATTTTGAGATTTTCAAAAGACATTTTTAAATTAATCATGTTTCTTATCAGTCGGAACCTAAAAGTTCAAGAGGTTGTCTGCTGAAGTTGCTTTCAGTCAGTTTGACAAAATGTCTCTAAATATATAATGCGGTTTATTACATTATATTTTTAGCAATCAAAAAATATCCTCTGGAATGAAACAGAATAACATTTCTTAAAGTTTGCAACAAAAAATACATAATAGGCAAATTACATTGCAGGTTTTCAGCAAAAATAATTGTGTAATATCCACCAAGATAGGCTCTTCAATTTGAAAGTACTTGTCCAACTATCCTGTAATGAATGTATGGAGCCCAATGCCAAAAGCCAGCAATAACTTGTGACACAAAAGCCAAATTGGTCCCAGATTCTCTCGACTGGTTCTAACAGATGTCATGGGCTGGTTGCCAAAACATCTTATTGTGGCCACACTACAGCGAAACCACAACACTGATCTACATGATGGATGTCAGATCAAAATGAATCCAGCCATGGTTTTACCAGCTTTGAATTCATGCATGGGGAGGCCTGTCAGGGGCGAGAGATGATGTGGACGCCCGCTCACACTGTTTGTCAAGATTTTTCATCCCTACCCCCCCTCACTCCTCGTTTGAAGCTAGTCATCTGCTGTCGAGCAGCTTGCTGCCAATTCACCAGAGAATCTAGATTCAACATTTGCAGACTTTTTTTTTTTAGGAATGGATGCAATTAAACTGCTTTGAGGTTAGAAAGCCTCAGCACCGTACACCTCGCAAACCATCATTCTAATAGGCCACAATTTTTCTGGAGGACATGCTTAAATTTTGCATTTACACTTGTTTATGTATCTAATTCATACAGCAAATTGGTGACCATCAGAAGCATATTTCTTTTCACAAACATGCCACTTCAACAGGCTTTGACAAAGGAAGAAACAAACAAAAGTTGAACTTCAAGTGATGTTTCAACATCAATTGGAGTAATGAGGATACATCAGTACATCTCGTGCATTCAACCAGTTCATTCTTTAAGAAAGATGTTTTTTTTTGTATCCTGAAACAGAGATGACAACACAGCTATCCAATTCACTTTATGTCTTCACAGCATTCCTGAATTCACAGAATTATGTCCACTTTAGAAAGAATGACTGTGGGGAGAAAAAAACTCGCTATCTACATTTTAACTGCTTCATTTTCAGACACATTCATATAATGTCCAAAGAAGTCCAGCCTTTCTTGCATGCCACTATTGTGTCTCTTGCTCCTCTTACCCCTATATGGTCTGTCTCTCCGGCACATTACTGCTGCCCGTTGAACGACCGCTTACAAATTGCCTCCAGAACTAAATCACTTCCTTTGTCAGACCCGACTGCCTTTCTTTCCAAGACCCATAGCTTACTGCTATTGTTAGTGAAGATGAACAGCCCACGACAATTAAAGGTGTGGACCATTACTTCTGCTGTAAGGAAGGTTAGGCCCAATGCTTTACAGCCAGAGGGAGAGCACCAGCATATCTCCATCTGTCATCTGCGCCCATAATGGAAGACCTTGGATTGGATGAAGAGCCAACAAATGTCTGCTGCCTTGCACACTTAGGGTCTGCTTTATGCGGCCGTCCTGGATGTGGAAAAATATTAAAGGTGAAAATATTACAGGGGGTAATGTAGAAATTTTATGGAATTCAGTCTGCTAGAACAGAATAGGTAAATGTAGAGTGTGAAACAGTTTTTTTATGACAACACTTATGCATTCATACACTCTATGTTTGCACTCTTTCTGATTTAAAAAAAATGGCAAAGAATGCCTTTTACATGTCTTCTGGGAAACAGGTTTCACCTCACTTCCACACCCGTTAATTAAGGTTGAAATACAATGTAAAAAACTATTTCAAGCAAGATAAATTACACTCATTAATAGAGTTACTTTCAATATTAAACTCTAAACATAACTTGCTGATAAATAACTACAGCTATGAGGTACACAGTAATTTACCATCCCACTTGATGCCTGCATCAAGAGCAAGTCAATTCCTGTCAGTTGTTTACAACCAACCATCAAAAACGTGTTTGAATCAGCAAATAGACAAATACATAAACTTTGACGATCACATCAGACATAAACTTACCTAGACTCTAAATTTGTAATAAGATCATTTTAACATGCTCTGGTATCTGCGCTCAGGGCAGCATGTTTAACATGTGTGTTTTAGGGACCACAACTTACTCTGTTAGAACAGCGAGCCTCCAGATTTCATGGGTGTTTGGGACCACAAATCAGCTAAAATCCCCAAATGCTTGAGACTGCTTCTGAAAATGCGTATTACTGCCTGTTTTAACAATTCAGACCTGATCAAATATTTGTAAATATGCATCAATGTGAACAGAGAAAAATTCTTGTCATGACCGGAGAAGCTAACATCCACAGTTTTCTTAGCCTCTTCTTGAAGGAGTACAGCGACAATGAAAGTGAACGACTTTCCTGACTTAGCTTCTTTCTAAACTCCCTCCAATAGTGTGCTAAGTTGCATTGAGAATATAGCTCAGCTTTCCTAAGCTGCATCAGCTTTCAAACTCTTTAGATATGCTCCATGAAAATTAGCAAATAGGTACATTTTTCACAAATTAGGGTTAGGGTTTCACACACTTTTTATTCGTCTTTAATTGTGACATGATCTTCAGTCCATACAAGGTGTGTTAAATTCCTGCCTATGAATTGATGTAGCAATATTCCTTAAGATTTAGATCCCAATGGCTGCAAAACAACAGCAATTGGCTGGTTAATATGTATTTCTTCCATTTTGGAATAATTGCACAAACAGTTAACACCTTATCACAGATATTCTTGCTAAACGTTTCTAGCTCATTCTAGGCTTGTGCAAATCTATGATCCTGCCCCTGAAATCGGTTGGCAGCTTTATGATCTTGTCCATGGTGGTGTAGTGGTTGGAAGACAGAGACAAAGATGCTCTTTATATAAAGGCTTGTGGAATAAGAATTTTTACTTGTTTGAAAGGAATTTGACAGTTTTTTTTTATTTTGGACAATCAAGATAAATTACATAACCCAATTCTTAAATTTTAAGTAAAGTGTTTTCTCTTTAGATTTGTTTAATCTTTCCCTAATTTTTCCTCTAATCTCATTAGTACAAACTTAATAATACGGTTAATTTATTATAAGTGAGCAAACTTTAGAAAAATCAGCATAAAAACACAAGATATTGAAGGTGAACTTTTAATTTGAGGAAACTGTTTGCAATTTCAGAGCAGCAATGAATGTCATCCTCTCATCAGTGTCCATCTTTTCAAACTATATATATTGAGCAAATGCTTTGCTAGTGCACTTCCTTATATTATATTTAATTGCCACACAGGATGGGATTTGATGTGAGTCAGAGTGTTTCTAGCAGAGGAAAATAAATTTCTTTCCCAGAACTGGAATCCCAAATTGCCTTAATTAATGTGACATGGTGTATCTAATTAGCTGGCTTGGAAATTTAGCAACCAGTGGGCATAAAAGAGTCACCTGAGTGTTGCTCATAGTAGTTGCTACATGCTGAACCTTGCAGCTTTCCAGTAGCAATTTTCCAAAGATGACCACATTGCAGGAAGAATTGCAGAGCAATACATTAAACATAAGAAAAAAAAAAATCATTTAGTGGATAGAAAGAAAATAAAGTAGTGATACATGATGAGCAAATAGTTTAATTCAAATAATTATGTTTGCACATATCTAATCTCAACTTCATTAAACTGAGAACATCAAATCTAAGTGTTGTGGTGTTACTTATATGTAAATCAGATATATTGTGAAAAAAAGATAAATTATTACATTTTCTTCTACTTCATTCATTGTGTACCCAAGGTTAATTGCTTGTAAAAACTTTGAGGCACATAGATAGAGCCTTAGCAAAAAGGCTGGACTAGATCTGTCTAATATTTATCATTACTTCTTTATTGTATAAATATTAATTATACAATATGGGATAGACGAGATATTTTTTGAGCATATTAAAAAAAAAGCAATAAAAAATAAATTTAGGTTCATTGAAGGTGGATTATAAACAGCATCAAATGTAATCCAGTTTCTTGATCTTAGTTTTAATAAAATCTTTTGGCATGTCTAAAAACATCCATGGTAGTCTGGCTTAGCTGGTGATCAAATTATGACCACTAGAGTGTTAAATGGTTATTGTGCTGATGCTAGTGCATTGTCCAGCTAAGGCAGCATATTGTGTTATGGCAATGAAAAACGAGGCAGATACAGAGAAATGCAAAAAGGGTTGTAGTGGTAGATAATATATGATCATATTTCTAATGTTTTCTGTTGACCAGCCATTTGCTCTTGTTCTAAAAGATGATTTTCATTAGTTTTATATATGACTTTTCTTTAAAGCAGTAAAAAAAGAAAAAGTCTCTGTGTGGGCACATATTTTCTTTTTAATGCTTGCCTGTCTTGTTTTCATAAACAGTGTTCATGGTATCTAATGAAGATGTGGTCACATTGCCAGCGGTTGTAAACTTAAACTACTCCCTAATGAAAAGTTAGCCTTTGTCCACTGACAACTATTTCCTTATTATAACAGCTGTATAGGAACTCACATCTCAAATCAATTACCCCGTTTATCAAATCTAGTTACGATGAGCCTTTTCTGTATTTATTCTTTGAAAAATTTTATAAAACACAAAATAGAAATAGTATGAGCAAGGAGACAAACAAACAACGCAGTGGTCTGATATGTTAATTAAAGTTAACCTCTAACAGCTCCTCTGTAATTCTAATAATTCATACAGCTTGTTTTCATTGTAGATTAAATCAAGGTCTGCTGTGTGTGTGAACTGTGGAGTGAGAATATCACATCAACTTCTTATGCTAAGTATTGGTGAAAGTGTAAATTATAGCTTTTAATTTCCATCCATCCATTATCTGAACACACATATCCTTACAGGGTCATGCTAGGGGCTGCAGCCAATCTCCAGGGTTCATCAGGTTAATTTTTATTTTTAAAATAGTTTCACAGATACACAGGACAATATATTTACACATAAGATTATCACTAAAACATGCTTCCTAGATGTTTAATATCTCACCTGTCTTTCTCTGCCCTGTCAATTCATTCAGCTCACATTTTCATTTTCTCTTGCATTTGACCCTATTTCCTTGAAAAAGTAAAAATAAATAAACTCACACATATTTTTACTTAAGTAAAAGTGAAAATTTGCCAGAGTAAAAATGCATTTGGTAAAAGGGTTACATAAGTACAGAGAAACTGGTCGTAACATCTGATTTAATATTTTAAATGATGTTATTAGACAGATAAAAACTTAAGTAGATACGGAAATAAGGAGGAGCTGTGCAGAGCTTTATAGGATTTGCTAATGGGTGGACTGGGGTAGAACCAGTAAGAGCGGAGAAGTGACTTTTTTATGCTCTCTCCCTTGTTTAGCTTAGATACTGAGAAAAAATATAATAGCTATTTATTGTTTTCTTCCCTGCCACATTTCATGTTCATAAAGGCCGCCCTGCATTTGTCTTGGTGGTCTGGCTGTTCAGTCCCTGTTTGACCTACTATATTAGTTCTGGAGGAATTAGCTGTGTTAATGTCCCCAAGTTAAGGTTGTTAATGAATACTGTGAAAAATATTCCTAATGGAATATTGGGGAATGGGAAAAAAAAAAAATCATTTCGTATTTCTTTCCCAGGTTTTCTGCTTAGATGAACTTTGTTGCCCTCTACATACTTTTTGTGTATGTGGCCACAGGCCATTTTTATTGCGCTTTTCTGCTTAAATGGGGGTGACAAAAAAGGCTTTTTTTGTTTTAGAAGAGTGCATTTTAAAAATCCTTATCCACATTGAAAATGTGAAAAAGGATGATTATTTATCAATCCACCAAACATCGTAGAAGCTACAGAATTAAATTCCAGTTTACTAGAAGCCAATTTAGCATCACATACATCTTAATGCACATCTCTTCTCTTAATTTGTCATCTTATATTGTTTCTCTCCTTCCGCTCTATGTTCTGTTTATGTGTATACTGCAATCCAGAAGTCAAACATAAAATTCATGAAGCTCATACCCAAGGCATGTACTAAACCAGATCAATTTACAGAATATTCCATCTGAATATTTGCCTGTTATGGGAAATGTAGTCAGCAAAGATTACTTTGACCTTAAACTTTCATCTGACCCTATGGTTGTCTGCAAGCTGCCTCGTTCAGCAGCTCGGCAGAGATGGAGATTTCTGCCGAGATGTAATTTCTTAGCACACTACCTAGTTTGCTTAGCTTCTATTTTATGGAGTCTGTTTTTGTCTATACTTTTATCTTCATTTCACTTCTGAATCGTCCACCTGGAATCTTCTTGACAATGCTTCAAGATTGCTCTTTATTTCTCCCCTTATTATATAATCTGCTCTCATTAATTTATTCTCCTTCAGATCATCACATTAAAATTTTTTCTACTTTTTTTATGCATACTTTTTCTTTTTTTAAATGAGCCATTTTGTTTGGAAATTTTATTAAATATACTAAATTTCATCTTCTGACAGGTTATTTAACTCTTCTGTATATAAATTTGTCTTCAGTACTGAAGCATGACCTTGCCATAAATATCCCCTTCAAAGTCAAGATCTTTCCTGTTAAAGGTGATTCATTGCAGGTAAAATGTGCTCTACCTATAACAATTTCTCAAAATATTTACTGAATGCAAACTTGATAGATTTTAACCATTCTAATTTTTATGCATTTGCTAAAACAATAAATCAAGTCACTTGAATATTGGTGGTTCTTTTCAGCTTGCCATTGTTCCTAAAACTGCTTTAGATGGCGAGTCATATTCCTCTGGTTATACAGGATCAGGAATATTACTAAAACAACTATAGACATCTCCCTATACAGCAGATTCGTCTGTGGAGTCCTGCCAGACAGGAGTGATTTCAGATACAAAAAAGATATTACATAGAAAAGGATTACTTTAATCTTCAAATCACTTTAAAATCCTTCCCATCCATGTAGTGTATTACATTTTTCATTCAAAAGCCCATGCAAAAAGAAAGCCAGGTCAAACTTCCAATTTAATTCACTACATGAAAACATGCATACCACAGTCCATATACAGGAAAAAAAAAAACTTTTATGCATATGAGGGGAAGGAAATTAAGCTCCAAAGGAAGAATAATAATGTTTAAAAAAAATAAATAAACGATTGTTGCTAAACTGAACATTCCTACCACAAGTTACAGCTTCAGGCAACAGTCCATACCTACCAAACCAGTGGCATTAGAACAGAGACATACTGTGGTTGATTTAATCAATTTTTAGAAAAATGCTTGCTTAACCCCAGGCAATCAGTATCACACTGGCAAAACCCACATTGCAACCATAATGCCAGAAGGATTGCCCATGGTGGACAAAAACTGAGCCTTTTTATATCCTCCTATATCCTGGTGCTGGAGTCTGATAGCGTACATATGCAGATAACAACTTCAAAAGATTAATTCTCATCTTCCCAGACATTTTTTTAAACAGAAAATCTTCTTGTACTCAGAGAAGCTTACTTCTTTTTTTTTTTCCCATATAGCCTTCAGCTTGGTGAGAAACTTTCCTTTTGAATGCAACCCGAGGCTGATTTCTGATACGCCTGTTTGATATGCAGAGGTGCTAAATTATTTAGGATGAATTTGTATTTTGTTGTGGAATGAAAGTTGAAAGGAATATTAAAACACGTTTAGCTGCCATCTTTAAAGGCTACTTTAGGTAACGTTAATGGCTGATATTGACCTTGAAAATTGTGCATTTTAAAATCTGATGGTTATATAACTTAAGGTTTCCGCTGATAACTCCTGAGGACATCATGCTTTAGTGAAAGAGCATACAATAATTTGAGAAGAGCAATGGAAGCTGGCACTGAATGACCACCACTCCTCCAGAACTGACCAAATTTAGATAGGGCACATTTTTAGTGTTAGGCAATCTGAAATGAAACGATTGTGACTATTTTAATCAATTCTGTTTTCATTTTATTTGTTACACTATGAAGTGTGCCTTGTGTTTTTCACAGGAAAACCAGACATCCCAGCATGCCATGGGCATTCCAACATAGCTGCCAGCAGGATGCAATGCTGCAGACGGAGCTGCCTCTTTAAGTCTCCTGTGTGGCATGTTAAGCAATGGTAATCTGCCGCAGTGCAGACAGTAAATTCCACTGCATAACTAGTGTCGCCATGACGTCGTACCTGGATGGAATATCATAAAGGCAGATGGACGGATTCCTGCAGACAGCCTCCTGCTAGTGCATGATGTATTCATACCAGAATACACAAAAGGAGAAAAAAGCAACCACCACTTGCAGCATCGCCACTTGGCCTGCTTGAGAAGAAAACAAAGAGGACTTTGCTTTGCTTATTTCATCTGGTCAGCATGCAGTTCATCTACTCCCGCAACAACTGAGCCGAAGACTATGACATATACGAAGGCCTGGGCTGTATTCCCAGTTCCCACAAGCTTAATAGTGTGCCATGTGGAGTGATGTAATGTTGAAACATTGCAAAACTTGAGTGCTTACCAGCTTTGGTGAGGGTGGTGGGGGGACAGAAAGAGACAAGCTACAGACAGAGAGAGAGAGAGAGACAGAAGAAGACTCAGAGGGCCTGATTACTGCATATCATCTACAATGCAACTTGTACTGGAAAAAATCTCCAGTGAGATTCTCATACTGTTGGAGGATGATAACAGCTACAAAAAAAAGCTGGTTTGTGCTGTGGTTCTCTTAATGCAGCTAGCTTACACTGTCAAAGAAAGCCATGTTCACTGCTTGACGTAGAAGGCGACTCTGCAGATGTTTGACAAACTGAAAGCCATTTCGTGCTGTAACAAGTATTTTGTAATACCCTGTAGCAAAGACCTTTAATCCTCTGCAAAAATTATATTATACACAACAGTATGAAAGAGACACACCAAAACTGCCCTGCTCTAACTGTGGGATTTGCTTTTATGTTTTGATCATTTTTCTCTCTTTTTTCATAAAAGATATTAGACTGACTTTTTATTCTTTTCCCCTTCTTTCAGCTGCAGAAGATTAAAGGGTGGAGCTCTGAAGCAACGCTTGATAAGACTTCAGCAGTTCAGACATTGCATCTTACATAAGGAAAATAGACTATGCAAGTGTTACATGTGACAGCAAACTGTCAAACAAATTTCAACACTAATTCAACAGAAGACAAAAGTAAATGGTAGTTATTTTCTGTTAGTAATTTGTGTGTTTTCAAGTTAAAACAGAGAGTATTAATGTTTTCAAATACACCAGTTAATTTCCAGATCAATAAATCTTACTAAGAACTGTTTAGTAAGATTTAAAAATTACTGTTCAGGCACTCCATCCTATCTAACTGAGCTTATGCAGCTTAGTAAACACCACACACCCCAAAGCTTTGTAATTAATGCAAAAGGTTATTCTTCAAAATACTCACTCAATGGCGGCTAGGTGAATATGAAGGGGCCGTATCTTTTTCAGATTTTTAGTTGCAAAAATTGCTAAACCGCCCAAATTTTTCCTTCTTTTTTCTGGGATGAAATACTGGTATGGGAATATTTTCAAGGCACTGTAGCTCCACATTATGCTAAAATGTTTCTTAAAAATGTTCAAACCATAAATTCATTTTAATTCAAAATGTTTGTGCAACCTACATGTGTTCAATTCATTATTGAAATTACTTGAAATTAAAAATCTAATAAATTTATTTTTATCCACAGTCTGGGGACTTATCCCATGTGGAACAAGCACGTGCAAGGAAGAGATTTCCAATACATGTTGTAAACCGTAAGCTAACATCCAAATTACATTATATCATTAAGGAAACATAATTGCAGTTTGTATTTTCAATTATGGTTTAGAGAAAATCATTAGATCCTAGTTGTAATGATTTGATGCTGTTAAAAGGTCTCCTAAGGATACTTTCCTTCATGGCAAGTCTTTATTATTGCACGGCACAGAAATCAATTATAGTTTTATAGAGATTCATGATCCCTTATGAGAAATTCAGCATGGAGCACTTTGCTTTTTTACAGGTCTTCATAATTGAGAAAGACAAAAAATTGTTCAAAGGATAAGAAAGTGCAAACATTATTAAAAATAGCACTATGAAGCAGAAGAACTCAGGATGAAACACTTCTTCTGTGGGATTTCTGAAGTAGTGTGACAAACTTGATATCAAACCTTCAAAGTTTTCTATTTCTATTCAGATCCCCAAGCAATTTGTTGCAGTCCATAGAAACATGCTCTTTACTATGCATGGCGTTCTAATACCTTTGGCCCTTCTTGGACAAAAGGCAGAGCAAAGAGCCTGGGGCATTTCATTTCATGCTCTGCCTCCTCAACCCCAGATGTTCACCTCAAAAACATCTCCACTATACAGGTAGATGCTTAATGGCCTGCAAATTGCTCCGAGCTCAGGTAATGAAATGCAACCTCTGTATAATTTTAATTGAGAACTCTGGCTGGAAATCAAATGATAATGTGCAGCATGCATGGGAAGTTTTCAAGTAAAAGTGAAATTTGTGCCTGGTGTGTAAGTGCAGTTTGAGCTTAGGGAAATGACTTTTTATTTTATTATTATTTTTTGCTGTAGAGCTTTTTTCATTTTAATTGTAGATTGCATGGTATAATAACCAGCTTGGTCATGACTTAACATGCGGCAAATGAGGCAGAGTATGTCTACACCTCTGAATGAACAAAGGTTCTCCATATTTACAATTCAATCTGATGAGCCTTAAAGCTACTCAGCTGTTAGATACGATACCTTAAATAACTCGGTGTTCATCTCGATCCCACTCAAAAAGCAAATATGCACACATCCCAAATTTAAGCACTTGTTTTAAGTGTGCCCTCATTTTCATTACTTAGATTTCCCCCTGACCCACCCAGGTTTTTAATCTTAAGTTTTAACTTGAAGGCCAGCAAAAGGGAATTGCAATTTATAATCATATTTGTGCAGAAGGGTTTTTATGGAAATGCAAGTAAAAAGGTCACCTGTCCCAAAAACCTTATGAAAAAAAAATACTGAAACCATCTAAAGGTACTGGTTTTAACATAATCAACACATTCAGTAAACAGATCATTAAGGCAGCGATGATGGATGACAGGATTTCTGCAGATTTTCTCAGACATTTTTAAGACCATTTTGACTGAAATGTAGCCCTTGTATCCTGACAAAATTTAAGTTAAATTTATTTAAGGCCAACTTTTATCTTCTCTAATGAAATGAAGATATCTTAATACCTTAATTTGAGATACATGAATTTATGTTTTTTTAAAAGACTTTTTAGGATGAGTGCATACTCTGAACAACATGGATAATTTTAGCGATAAAAACAGGAATAAAGGATGAGAACAATGAGAGGATGGAGTTCTGGACTGATTTATTGTTAAGTCAAGTTGGACTGAATCTGATGAATTTGACAGCGTGTAAGTGATTCTGCACTGATTTCACTTTGTGAACTTCTCCGGAGCACTTTCTCTGTGAATTACTATTATTTTACTAAACTGGGAACAACTAACTTGCCTAACTTGTAAAAGGGGTCAAAATAAGAGACATGATGAGAATGAGAGAGAACAACAGAGAGGCTGGAGGATGAACAGATGAAAGGATGAGATAGAGATAGATAGAGATGTAAAAGACAAGGATGAACTTCATTTTTGCAAAAGATATTTTCCTACCGATTACAGAAGGAGTTGATAAAAGCAGTAAAACATATTCAGAACTTTGATTTTCCATTGTGTAGAATATAAAAATAGCTCCATAGTTAAACAGTCATGGGGATGCTGGTGTCCTCACAGAACATGTGTCTGACATGTAAGTGTTTTGGCGATGACAGTTAAGGGGTTAATTTAGCAAACCACTCCATCCTCCAAACAGACTGTGCTAATAAAAGTGGGTCACAGTCAACAGGTCTCAACCATGCAGAGATGCTCTGGGTGCACTGCACTGCAGGAAGAGCTTGAAAGACTCAGAGACAACCAGATGTTGTCAAGTTTTCAAATGAACCCCCCACCAATGTGACAAATACAGTTGGTGAAACTGCAATTCAAGTGACAGCAAAATAATTTAAAAAATGAACGTGTTTAAAGAAATACAGTAGCTGGTATCTTTAAGGTACAACATAAGGCAAAGTTGTTTACCAGAAAGATGAATTACACGTGTTTTGTTGCATCGTTTGACATATGATGCAAAAGTGCAAACCAGAATCCCAGAGAAGTGCCTTCTTGTTGTCTCTTTCTTCCCTTTTCAACAAGAATATGAAATTCATGCACTGTCTGCAAGACAACTCTGAGGTGCTTCACACATTTCTGCAAGCCCACGCATACACACACATTTACACACACGTTGGTACATTCTCTTAGAGGTTGGTGTGGACCATATCCGAAAGCTCGTTGACAGGCAGCAGGTGATGACGCCAAGGCCAGCTGCCGCTGCCCCACCTCCGCTCAGCTGTCCGAGCTCAGAGGAGCCTTTGAACAGCCTATTACCCCGACACATCACCAAGGGAAAGCAATCAGCTCCAGAGGTACACTTCTCTCACACCAGATGGCGCGGGAGATGAATCGAGCCATTATATTAGTGCTGGATAATTCCTCAGATGAAGCTAATTAAAAAGAAAAATAAGTGCTATCCTCCCTCGTCTTGCTTCCTTTGCAGTATTGACTGGAAACTCTGCGGACACCGTTTATCTTCAAAAAAAAAAAAAAAAAAAAAAAAAAAGGAAATATACAAAGACAGAGGGAAATCAAACGTTTCTTTGTAACTTGTGAAAACACACCCCAAATAATTAGAATTACTGTGTGATGCTTTTTTGTCTTGGGGGAAAAAAATGAAAGCGTGTAAGGTTTTACTACTTAGCTACAGTGCTCCTTTATTTATCTACATATAAAGGAGCACAAATGTGTCAAATGTTGGAAAAGAAAGAGATGGGAAGAAATAATCAAAACACATTAAGTAGGGGCCCTGCATGCATAATTTTTCATGGTCTGGATATTGTTGAGGTTTGTTGATAACAAGATGAGAAATTAACTCTGTGTATGTTAGAGTTGTAGTCAGAGCCTTTATGAAAATACCAGACAAAAAAAGGAACCATGTCAAAGAGTGCTGCAAATACGGTACCTGCTCCAGCTTAAACCCGAGCAGACAGAGGCAGGTGACACCGGAATGGGGATCTCAGTTAGCTTCAAAGGATTTAGGTAAACTCTGAAACAGTGCTTATGGCTCTCTTATCCACTTTTGTGTTAATGAAAAGCATGTCCTGAATCTGTCAGTGGAGATTAGGTGAATATCATTACTATTGTCCTTTTGCCAATGTAGATTCACTGAATCCAGAGGGATTACAGTCGAACCCATCCCAACTTGTATTACCTTTCTCCGCCAAGGAAACTTGCACAAATTCTGACTTATCCAGGCTCCTATTTCATGCTTAATTTTAGCATCCCTAAATAAATACAATGAACATCAAATTGAAGGCAGAACACCTTGGCAATGATGTCTGTACTCCATTTTTAAGCACAACAATTGCCCTAATAGATTTGCTGGGTTAACTAGAACAGCTACAACTTTTTTTAAATGAAATAAGATAATATAAACTGCAAAAATATTAGAATTTGAATTTAAAAATAATGAAAAAAATCTCCTGACTGCGTGTTTATTCCTGATTACTTTTATTCCTGAGTGAACTTTAGCACAATCATTTGTGTTCAAACTCTAGAGTTAGGCTGTTCCTCACTCCAGACTTAGGCCCTGCTAACTCTGGGGGAGATGCACATATCTACAGCTCAGGTGGGAGAATCTGTTGTCAGGACAAGTGTTAATCATGCAGACTGCAAAGCTGGCCTCTATGGATGGCAAGATTGCTGAATTATAAAAAGCCAAATTTTTACAGGCCATATAATAAATAGCTGCCTTTCTATTCTACATTTGTAAAGGTAAGGGACTATTTCTAAATTAATGATTAGGTTATATTATTACATTTATTTTACATTATTTGAATTTTTTTTTTTCTAAAAAAGCCCAACCATTTTACATACAGAAAAAAAAATTAAAGTAGTATAACTTCTTTCAGTTTCAAATTTTATTTAGACAACATTTTTTATGCTTACTCCTCATATTAAATAGGACCTCTAAAAGTAACAAATAAATTTAAGATCTTTTATCTTATCGACAAAAAAACTGTTACATTGCAGAAGAAGTACATAAAAAACAAGCACCCTCAAATATTGTGAATTATCTTCAGGAGCACTAATTTTATGTAGTTTTTCTTTTACCATTTTCTGTTACTCTTTTTGAACATCTGGAGGAAATATGGTCAGAAAAATGTCCGTTGAACATGAACTTTTGTGGGTATTGTTTTTATGGCTGAAACCCATGTTGAGGTCCAATCTCTGACCAAATTTGGACGAAGATTCTTCACAGGAGATTTGTTTAAATAGTGCAAAGGGCACTTAAAACAAAAGATCAAATTCATATAAGATTTAAACTGAGTCCAAATTGAGTTTAGATCAATTTGACTCATAGCAATATAATACAGTAATATGATCATACATAGAACCAGCACCATACAGAGTAACTGGATAATAATAATCCAGGACAAGAAGAATAAAACAACAATATAATAACAATTGCTCTTTTTTTACTGAAGGAAGTCCAGTCAACTGCTTTGACTTGTTGATTATGCACCAATCCTTCACCCAGAGCAAGTATATGGAAAGATGTTTCTCATGTTTAGTAGATAACGAACATCCAGTAGGCTCAGTATGAATATTCATATTAAAAAGAAGGAAAAAACTTTGACCGTAGAACAGATAGAAAATTAAGGGTTGACATAATGATTCTACCTTACTTTGATATTGCAGCTTCACGGTTTGATATTCGCTACTTCAGCTTTCTATACTTCTTCTGAAGACTCTGCGAGGATGTTTACATCTTCAATGTTTTTCTATTTGTTAATATCGTGTACTCAGACTTTCTTCAGTGATGGGGTGAACTTTCATTTACCTATTTATTTAATCAGACCAAAAGCATTTTCCTCAAAGTTAGTTCCTTATGATGTTCCTTTCTAAAATTGTTACAAGAGTCTTGCATTTTACAAAAAAGCAACATGCTCTGACACATTATTAAATGTAGCATAAAGGCAAATAAAGAAAACTGCCAAGCACACTGAAAAATGTAAGATATGCAGAAAACAAGTATTATTATTTAGTTTGCAGCTTAATCGTTGCTCCAGTATGTTTGAGAAAAATCGTGCTAAAGACAGAGCAAAATACCTGATTTAACTAAAATGTATTTTCCCTGCTGTGAGACAAACAGGTCACAACATTAAGTTTAATAGAAAACAGATTTAGTTGTGAAAAGAAACGCTTACACAGTCTGACTGCCAAAGATAAAACACACATATCAAATTATTATCAAATGCTGCTTGAACAGAATATCAGCATAACTGAAATCACAGCAGGTAAGTAAAGGAAACTAATTTGCCAGAGTGACATTTAGTGCTTTACGATGCAACTCTCTCCATTGCGATAATTTCTTTTAAATATTCAACTGTATATTTAGAATAATTTCATAGTGATATTATTTACCTGTGGGTTTAACCTGGCAAAATCTTTTCTACCATGTTACTTAGATCCAAGAAAATCTCATTTTACATTAATTCATCAGACCTTACTTTAGTAGAAGTGGAGAGACAATGCAAAAACGCTTAACAGTGCAGCCTAAAAATGCTTTAAAAATTATCTCTTAAAATTTTTTATTGTTTAGCAACAAAATATTTCCTTGTTTACTTTCTTTAAAAATCTTGTGAGTTTATTATTCTATCTTGTAATGTAAGGTCATACAGTTCTGCTGCATGTTTTCCACATGGGGCGTTTAGCAATGTTCTTCAGAGTGAAAACCAAACCAATCCAAAAGTTAAATAAAAAAAAAAAAAAAAAAAAAACTCCACAAAAGGCTTGCTGACGATGTCAACTTTAAATAGAATAAAACTGAACACATCCACAAAATGCAAATTAGCCAATTATGTAGTCTGTGTAAGTCCAACTTGGTCTAAAATACATCACAGACATGCCAGTGTCTGAAAAACGTAACACCACCCAAACTTTATTTTAAGGCTCGTGTGAAGTGGTCAGCAATCAAAAGGATTCAGCAGAAGAGCTAAGCTCAAATCCTTTATTGAAATCCTCCTCAATTCTGAAGCTCTGTTGAGTGTAAATCTGCAATTTAGTCCTCCTCACTATTTGCCTCTAGTTTATACAGGCAAAAAAATCAACTCTGGTTTGTCCCTTTTTGCATTAGTGACAGACAAATGAAGCCTGTTTAGGAGACTCACCCCTTCCATAATGTCTATTAACTGGAATACAAGGTATGTGAACATAAAGCATGAAACAACCTCTCCTAATGTATGGAAGATGTCTACAGTAAACTGTAAGCTACAGCAGGAAAACAATATTTGTCTTTCACGTAACAATGCTTATATATTGAGCATAAAAAGAATACAGAAACCTATCAAAAGAAGTTGGGTAGTTCAAATTAAGTACAGAGCTTCATAGAAGACCGAAGGCATAAACGAGAGTTGCAGTGCAGCTTACTGGCTACACCCACAGCTAAGATGAGTTTAAAAATTCATAGAGTATCGACCCTTTCTGTCCAGCAAAGTAAAACAGTAGATTTAAGGGTAGTATCGGTGTATACAGTACCTGAAGTACAATGTTTAAGGTACAAGTTGAGGAGGTCATATATTGTTGATCCATCAGGAGGTCAACTGGGGTCTTAGCTATTACTTATGTAATAGTTCTATAGCCCTTTTTGTTTTTCGTTGACAGTGACAATTAACAAGGGTGGGATAAGGTGTTGATCTTTCTCTATGGTTAGACAATATAAAAGAAATGTTTTATTACAATTTTTATAAGTAAATCAAGTTAAAAGTAGATGATTATATACTCTGTATTAAGACACAATCAGTTTTATTCTCACTGTCTAACCTAAAATCAGATTACACCTTCTGTTTATGTCAGGAGGAAAGAGTAAGAATCTTGCAAGTCTGGGAATGCAGGAGGGAATGTCGTGAAGAAAGAACATGATATAGGAATACTGAAGCAACCGCTCAAGACATCAGTCAGGAATTTAAATCTTGGTCACTGTTGGGCCAAGCATAGCTGAAACAGACATGCAGACCAGTTACGAAATTGGTTATGCAGGCCTTCACAAAGTTCTGATCTCAGTCTCTTAGAAGAAAGGTTGTGGGAGGATCCCAAAATGTTAATGTCATTAACATTGAAAAAAATACTAACTACCAAATACTTGGGAACAGTAGGCTAAACTCTGAATTTAGAGAAAGTTGAAAGTAAAACTCATTTTGTTCATTATCCTGTAATTTAGCAAACACAAATGCTTTGGGTAATACTTACTAACCTAAACTACAAACGTTCCCACTGATTTGACTGCTTACATGTCTTTTTATGCAGTGTAATTATATGTGAAGTTTTAACTTTATCTGTATGTCTGAGTTTGTTTTTGTGGGTAACAAGAACCAAAATGACAAAAAAAATATGGAACTAAATCAAGGAGTCAATCTGAACAAGCCCAGATTATTGTTTACAGACTAACCCGTCATGTTATTCTGATTTCTTGAGGGTGTAAAAGGAAGTTAAAAACAACATTTATTAGAGTGGTAATTTGTTTCAGTTTGTATAACTATAATTCCATGTCAGTAATTTACCCTGCCTGCCAATAACCAGGTATCATGCAAATAGCTTTGGAAGTGCCACTTTTGTCACTTCAATAAATGACAGAACACAACACATGCATCTTCCAACACTGTGCACACATCAACAGAAAATCATCAAGCACTCATACTGGATCGTACACTGTAGTCTTTGAATGTCTGTACTAGCTGCAGTTTCATCACACAATGCCTGTCACACATGATTGATATACAGTCAGTGTTGAAAATGAGTCTTAAATGGCCAAGTTCTTGTCCGAATTGTAATTTCCACTTGACGATGTGATTACACGGACTTGCTGAATGGATGGGAATGTTGTTGTGCCTTTTCTCCAGTGCTTTTCTTATCAGCCTGCTGGACAGCACCTTATTTTTCTTGCAATTTGCAAGAAACCCGCTGCTCGCGTTTGAAAACTAATGCTATAATTATATTTTTTAAAAAAGGATTTTATCCATAAACCTCAACTTTCAACCAACAATGTAGGAGCAAATTAGGAACACACAAAAATAGTATATGCAAAACAGATAAGAATATGTTGTAAACGCAACCTTGAAATGCTAATACTGTTGCGAGTCTCGAAACTTTCTCTGACAGATATTCAGCACAATAGTTTGATGTTTATGTAAATCATATCTTGCTGACAGATGTAATGCCATCTTTGTGTCTTTGGCTGGGCAAACAAAAGGAAAAGCAGGAAGGGGAGAGTAAGTGCTGAAGAGCTCGTCTATTGTTTCGACAGCTTGTGTCCCTAGCATCTGGCATCAAGCGGCAACAGCACGTCAAGTTTAATGAAATGTTACTCTTATTCATCTCCGGCATGCTGTACAGTATATAAATATATACGCCTTTTAAAACTGCAGGGACACATGTAGTGCCCAGCAGTTGGTGGGTGTGCTGTCTCCATTTAGGAAACTTTCTGAACTTTCAGGGCTGCAAACTCAAAAGAAGAGGCTTCAGCTGTACTGTACCACAATTTAAAAACAAATGCTCAGCTCACGGTTTAGCGACTAGATAATCTTAATGTCTTCCTCGCTATATACTGAAGCTTTAAATTCCAATCAATGAAGTGAAATTAAAGACCATGTGAATGACTTTTGGTGCGAGTCGACTGAGCGGACTTGTTAGTGGGAGCAGGGCCACGGTGACAAGAGCGTAACACAGACTGCTCCCTCACTTTCCTCTTCCCATTTAATTTTCCAATCCACTTCCCCCACATAGTTAGGAGAAGTGACTTTTGTTCTGGTTTGATACACCATCTAATGAGAGCTACTAAGAGCCTGTTGAAATCATTCCTTAATAGCACATTCTGAATGCTCCGAGTGGGGAATATTTTTTTTCCTCTATCTCCCCATTCAGGGCTTAATATATTCTTTCGTTCACATTTTTTCCCATTTTCCTTCCTTTGCTTTCATTAACCGTACTTCTGGTAGAAGAAAATATGTTTTGAAAATCATCACACTTTGATTTTATATGATTTTAACAAGTAATGCATTTTGGTTTTACTGGCCGAGCTGCACAGACATCGGCAGAAGATCATAAAATAAGCCGCATATGGGTTCGGGATTTTCTCTGCAAAGATTCACTGGAAGAAATATTCATGTAAAAATAAGCTCTTATCTCAATAAAGCCATAGGATTTACCAAGTAGACTTGATTTGATCCCAAATTGGCAACACATCTGCCATGAAAAATTATTATAATCTCGTTTTGAGGCAGGCTGCATACTGTAAGGGAATGTGATGCTTTCTATAAATAATTAATTACTCACCACTATGTGTAATCACTAGATGCACTATTGAACTGATAAGAACATGACAGCAGGGCTTGTCCATCCTTAATCTATTCCACTTGCTTGACATACTCCATCTGTAACAAGAACAAGTGACCTGACCTCTCTGGCAGTATTTCTGTCTGCTCGAAACTCCTCTGTGATATAAATGTTATCTGTTTCAAAGATAATGCACCATTTCTTCCACTTCCCCAGGCTGTGGGTATTAGTTACAGTTGAAACACTGGTTGGTATTCTGCTTTGAATCTTGGAATTGTGTCGGCACCTTGAGCTTTGATTGGATCTGTGCAAATACATGTATATGCAAATTTGCCAGACATGAGTTCTTGCTCAGGGTGAAATGGAAAACAGTGGTTGAATTCTGACGAGGCTTCTGCATGGACTTCCTCCCTCCTCCTCCTCTTTTTCTCCTTAGAGAGCAGCATTTGGTGATCTATAAATTCCCAGTAAATCTCAGAGCCTGGGTGCCTTCCCTGACATTTCCACACTCCCACATAGCATATTTTTAAGCAGGTAAAATCCATAATCTGTGTCAATGGTATCACACGGTCTATTCACAGGGGGCCCAGTGTGCACTAAACTGGCCAAGAAAGCAGTACAGAGGCTCAGAGAAGGTAAAAGAAATGTTTGTTCTTACCTCTGTTGTTATACACATGTTTCAAGGCCTACAGCACTGCTACTCTTACAACAGCAGAGACAATCCAACAGTCTGCCTTTAACTCTATTCATATAACCAGACTAAATCTGACCACATTCAAACCAAACATGTATCTGTTTGGTCACTATAGACAGTGACCTCAGTGACATTTCTGTCTTCTGTTAATTTGTAATTTTCTGAGAAATGCAAGTTTGGGTTTCTATTAGCTGTAAGCCACAACTGTGAAACGTAACACTTAAAAATATTACCCTGTGTAATACATCTGTAAAATATTTCAATGTCACTTTTTGATTTTTATTACCAAAAATATTTTTTACGTATATATTTTAATATATAAATAACTGTATAATCGCATATGTATAGATTATGTCATATTTATGTTTAAATATGACAAAACCATAATAAAATTTCACTTTAATACCTTAGAAATACAGTCTAAATGCCAGATGTTTCTTAATTGAACAATCTGGGATGTCCTCAGTAGAAGCAGTTCTGCAAACAGGCTGCAGTACTTGAAAAATATTGCTATGTGGTTGAAAACAGCACATAAAAGAGAGCATTATCTGAAAGTCCCAAGTGAACGAGAAACAGTTTGTTGATTGTCTTCAAGTTTGAAATGTTCGTTTTAGTTCCAATAAAAAAACAAAACAAAAAACAAAACACTGGTTTGTTATTTTTGTTTCAGACAGAAATTAGTGGATGGATATTTTATTGTTATTATGTCACAAAGCTAATGATGATTTATGTCCTGTCTAGCTAAAATAGATGAAATGATAATCTCAGATATGCAAAGCAGAAATAAAAATATATCTGTATTTAAATTTAAGTCATTAAAAATACTGATCTAATGTTGTATATCTGAAAGTTGTTAAAGGGCAGTCTTATGTGTTTTCCAGATTTGCCATTTTATAGCACAATCAAGTATATAACCTTCAGCTGTATATGTCTTACATAACTTAAAAGAAAGACACATTGAAATTGGACTTCTGTCTCTTTAAGAACCTCCGACTCTTTCCGACTCCACATTCAGGATGTCATCACATCAAATGGTTGTAAACAATCCATCAAGCTGTTTACAACCATTCTTAGGAGTGTTGGACAGAGAGGTAGCTCATATGATAAGCTCAGTAGGCTTGCAGTTCCCCCTGGTTTTTGCTAATTACTACTGCCACTAGTCTGAAGGTGCTGTGTGGTAAATTTGCTTTGGAGGGTTGCTCTGTGAGGTGGCAGCTCAACTGGAGACGACAATTAGAAGAAGGAGCTGTATGGAAAAGGCTGCGCTTTGTGAAAACAAGCATTTAGCCACTATAAATGGCTGCCACAGGATGTTCAAGAATTCTTCAAACATGCATGAAAGAATTATAGCAAAACTCGAGGTATGTTTTTGATTGGGGAATAACATTAATTACATTATAATATGATGTAAAGATAAAAAGGCTACTTTTATGTAACCCTTATTAAGAAATGTTCATGCTTTTCCATTCTCTGTTTTCCTACTTTATGGCCAGGATAAACTTTGTTTCTTCATATTTATTTTCTTGTACTTTACCTTTTAAGATTGATTTATCATTAATAGGACAATTTCAGCATATTTTTCTAAAGCTGTTCTGCAGTGGTTTGAAATTGTCTAGTGACATATCAGCAAATTATTTTTTTTCTTTCAACAAAACAGTCCAGCTTAATCAGTGAAAGACTAATATTTCCATATCTGATGCAAGAGACTGTCGATCTTTGCTCTCTAGATAGGACACGATGCCAGGTCACATCTGATCCTGTTTTTTCTATTTAACTCAATTGCATTTGACTTTACCTACAAAATTAACTGTTAATCCTGGAGATTTACACACTTTTTCTCAGAGCAAATGTGCATTATTTGATAATTTTCTTGTCAACTGTGTTTAACTATCGTTGACTTTATTTTCGTCTTTGGACTTGTGCAGACACATCAAAAGATAAAAGAGGGCTCACACATTCTTAAGACCCACTACACATATTTATAATAATATTTGTAACTGGTAGCAAATGATGATTAATTAAATCAACCAGTATAGAACTATTTCATCTTAAAACAACAAAAGCAAGGATACATCATTGTAGGTGTAGCAACTGAATACAAAGAGAGTATGGAAACAGTTTCTAGCTTTGTACCATTATTCTTACATGACAACCCCGTGCATCCTCAGCATTTGCACTATTTTAACCAGCTGCATTGCTACCTTTATTTCCACCCATTCAGGTAAGAAAGGATAAACATATATGATGCATTCTAAAAAAGTAATTATCACACTGTGTGCATGCATCCCGGTATTGTGATGGTGCTAATCATCAGTCTATCAGGATATCTGTGATTGATCTGTGTTGACATGATAATTCCTGTCGGTTCTGTTTGAGGTGTTTTTGAGAACCTTCACGCAGCAGGGTAGCATGACTGCGTGTGTGTGTGTGTGTGCATGAAGAAATGAGAAGCAGATGCACTCAGTGTCACAGCCTGTTAACACTGCACAGACTGTTAACGGAAAAGATTGTAACAGACCTTATGTTTCCTTCCCTTTTTTTCCCCTTATTGTGTCTCTAACTAACAAGTGAAAGGAGACATTACCTGATTGATGAACAAACTCATTCCTCACATGTAATTAATACACTACTAATGGCCGACCATTTGTCTTTCATGCTGTGCAGTAAGAGATGTAGGGCAAAAGGCATTGATGAAGGTTCCAGACTGAGCTTTCTGGTATGTGGAAGATTGGGTTTCTTCTGCAAGATTTTGTTACTTAATGGCTTTTTGGGAAGCCTTAGGGATATGTAATGGACCGTGTAATGGATAAAGGATGATATTGATTGGCATGTGTTGACTTAACAATTTTGATGTGGAGAATTTATATTGATAAATGGAAGAGGATGTTACTGTGAGAAACAAATGCAACTTTTTTTGTTGTTGCTGTGTGCAATGAATAGTTAAAAGCCAGAGACATAATCGATGACATTGCCATAGAAACAAATGTGCGCAAAGAGTAGATAATGGAGGATAATGTGGAAACTGGTAGGGACCGTGAAGATGAAATGCGTAGGAGTACAAGGGCCACGCTTTAAGTTTTCTTGAACAGCACAAACATGGCGCGAAACAAGAAAGTGCTATAATGAGGGGCTATGCCAAGTGAGGTTCACAAGATAAAGAGGAGAACTCTGCAAACAGACATTCAAACACAATAAATGAGGAATCAAAGAGGAACTTTCAACAGAGCTAAAATTACTGTTTGATTAAAAATATGTTCCCTGGGGGATCAGTGGATGTTAATGATGAGCACAACCCAGAGAATACAAAGAAACAAACCCTTCTGCATTTCATTTAAACTTTAAAATAAGTCATATTATTCGATCAATAAAATACATGGTCAGTTGGAAAGGTGAAGGGGTAGTGCACGTGTAATCGAACTGTCTGACTTGGCGCGATGATAGTGATGGAACAAGTGGAGAGAAAAAGGGAAGAGGAAGAGAGAAGCAAGAGATGGTGATGGATGACCCAACATCCAGCATAGTATCATATCTCTGTGGATTAAATGCTCTGGGAAGCTGGCCCCAGAGTGTGCTTGTGCATATCATTAAGGCCCACGAAGAGGAGGAGGAGGGCACGTTGCAGCTACTGCGTGGCCAAGTGCACTGGGAGGCCACGTCTCACAGCTGGTGCTCAGACTGCGAAAGGTTTGTGAAAAAAGGATAGGGTTTCATAGCTTGTATACGCTTCTTTTTTCTTCACCCAGTATTTGAGATGATAAACATTTCATCTGGACAGAGGGAGAAAAATCAAAGTAACCCTGCAGGACTGGGTTGTTGTTTGCGTCTGAGTGCGTGGGCTGCTTGTGTGCGTGCAAGGTTTAGCTCGTGTGTACTTACCTGGTGTGCTTGCAACCCGTGTTGTTCTTCCGGAAGGCACTTTAAAACACACACTATGTCAGATATTGAAGTCTACTGTATAATTTGGCGGGTCTGTGCACGAAGGCCGGCTGTGGTATGAGTCATTGATTACACATCAGCTTAGTATGCTGCAGTGCAGACCCCTACATTGGTGGAGAAAGCAACTTGAAGCCCCCAATCAATAGCTGCAACCCTGTGAAGCTTTCCGTCAGGTCCAGAGCGAAGGACTTCCAGCCTCTTCTGTGCGCCTGGGCCTAACCTTTTGCAGGCAGAGGTGATAAAGAAGCTCATCATTTCTAATGAGGAATTAGTGATTGGGCCAGATGAAATGACTGTCAGCAGCACATTAAGGAGTCCAATAGCTCTTGGAGACTGAGAAGCGCCAAACTGCATTCACATGGGAGCAGGAGATTTCTTGAGGATCAGATGACAGGGATTAACGGCTGTACAGGAAACCCTAACTGTAAGAAAACATATCTGTGTTCTGTTTATTATTTTAACGTTGTCAATTCATCTTGAGAAAATGTATTTTTACAAGGTTACATATGCTTTATTCACATCTCTTCTGGATTATTGGAATTATTTTTATAATGGTCTAGATCAATCATCCCTGTAGCATTAACACAAATCCAGAATACTGCAGTTTGACTTGTAACTGGTAAAAAAGAAGCATGAAAACTATCTCCATTGGCTTACTGTCAATGCATCGTTTTTGGAGTCTATTTGCTCATTTTTATGTTCTAATTGGCCTAGTCCTATTCTATACATACTCTCCATATCATCCATACACCTGCTGTGGCCACCACAATACTGCTCTTGACTATCATCCAAGAAGCATTTTTTAGTTTTAGTTTTTGACTAAACCTAAAAAAAGAAACACTCAACAAAAAATTACAGTCGTGGCATTCATGAATTAACCATATCTAATGAGAGGTTCCTGCCAACAAAGAGTGGGAGGTCCAAGTGTTTTTGTTTTTGCTGTGTTTCACTCAAATTCCCACAACACTACTACTTTTCTTGTACCTTGAAAGAACAGACACAAGGGGATGAGACAAACTGACTTCTTCAAACCAAGAAAAGATTTGCTGGATCTAGAGATGTTTCTGATGAGAAACCAACAAAGAAATGTATGATATTTCCCTGAAAAACCTCTTTTTTGAGTAATTTATTCACTTAAAAATGTAAAACCCAAAGGTGAAAATAACAAGAATGAGAAAAGAACCACCTTATAAGTGGTCTGGTAGTTCCTAGTAAAAAAAAAAAAAAAAAAAAAAAAAAAAAAAAAAGGGACTTACTATTTTAAATTTAAAAAAATTGGAAAAACAACAACAACAAAAATTTTAATAACACGATAATTTTTATTTAACATAAAAAAAATANAAAAAAAAAAATAAACACAGGTCTTTGTCTTTTAAATGTATAAAGAATGGATCTACAAGATCCAGCTCATTTTTAAGATCCATAAAACTATCTGTACAGATCATTTCTAATTTTTCACATCGGTGGACTTTGCTGGTTTGACTTAGCTACGACTTATAATGTTTATTTTAACCATTTTCATTGGATTTTACTCATCATTCTCAGTATCAGTTTTACTATTAATTTTTACCTAAGCTAAAATGAACCTATTTCACCCCAATAAATATGAACACTTGCATAGCCCACTTACCATATGCTCAACACTTGCAGATAACTTAGGCTACAATGTTGGATTTTGTTGGACTTTCCTCATAATACACTCTTGCATATATTGCAGGATGAGGATTATTAGAATATCGTTTGTTTTGTGTAAGGAACACATTAATTCTGATTCTTGTGGAGGGCTCCTTGAGTGGGTTTTTTGCATGCTTTTCTCTACAATATTTGATTTTGAGTGGTCGTTTGTAAGTTATGGTAACTTTTTCTTTCTCCTGTGTAGCTATGCTGATCAAATCCAGGAGAGCTGTGCTGTTCTGGCTGCTTCTATCCCCATCAAGTGGCAAGTGGGACTACAGAGTAATCCTTCTTTACCTGATGTTCAGTGGTGTGGTGATACAGTTGTTGCCTCTGAACGTTGCTATATGGTTAATCAATACTTACCTTGTATTTTTTCTGTACTCCTAGATGACCCCAAACCACACATTGACCTAAATAAGAACAGCAGCTCTGAGCATCATCCTTACCCAACCGCGATCAGGGAACTCACTTCTGACAAGAACGTCCATCGATTACTAATATCAAAATGTTGTAACCATTTTTTAAGAACCACACAGTAACCCTGTGTAACCACAGAACAAAGCAACATCCAGAGGACTGAACTTTAAAGACAGAACTTTTAGCAAAGCAGAAACTCACTGAAGCTCTAAAATCAGAACCAGTGCAGTTGCTTGAAATCACATGATGCATTTCATGGTAAAGAGATGAATCAATCCAAATGACAGAAACACATTCACAGCTAATTAAAAACGTAATTGCGTGCACTTTACCCATTTAGAGGAAGATGAATGTGAAATCATTAGGCATCCTCTGAAAACCAGATGTTCATTAAATTATGTCTATACAAGTGCCATTGTTCAATAGATTGCCAGAATATATGCTTACAGTAAAATGCTGGCTAATTCACCCCTTAAAGCGCTTTAATTGATTTGAGCCTGAAAAAATAACACATTGCCAGCGCAAATAACCCATTTCTACTGCACAACATCAAAAAACCAGAGCCGGCATGAAAGTTAACTATTATTTCTTCAATTTCTTTCTGTGATTCTAAAGCTCATCCATTATTAAGATCAATTCAAGAATCTGAAATGAATCGTGAATGAATAAGAAGTCTGATTAGTCTCAAGAGAAGGATCCAGTTGCCAGGCAATGTCACTTTTTAATAAATAATATCCTTAACCTCTAAACTTAAGAGTGTAATATGCGTTTGATGCATGGTAATCACAGCAGAGACAAGGCTGCATTCTGCTTCTTCTGGCCTCAGACAAAAACATCTCTGGAGAATGCAGCAATTGGGCCCCACTCTCTTGCGCTCTCTCCCCTCCCCCTTTTCTCTCAATTAGCCCCCACTGTGCAACTCATTGGCTTTGCTGTAACAGTCCCTTAACAATACTTACTTGGCCTAGTCATTACTCAGTTCTACAAGACAGGGACTGCCATCTGCATATTTAGAAGGGATAAGGTAGAGTCTGATAAAGATTATCTCAAATCTTGGTGCTCCCTGTGAAGAATAAGAGACAGGCATTTTCAAATTTGCACCAGGTATGCCTACAATTTATTTATTTTCTTTGGAAAGGTTTTGTCACTAATAATCCTGGGGTGGAAGACCAAAACCATCAGTTATAACAGAATTTCAGAAATTTCATTTAGGTGTGGTAAAATTAGATCCAACTTAGATATTTTTTTAAAGCAACCTGGTAGGAGTTTACAGTGGTGGTTCTTAAATGGATTCCAACTAGGCTGATCCATATTTTATGAGACACTATCTTCTATTTTTTTCCCTGAATACTTGTGGCACCCCATGGATTGTGGTGCCCTGAGTGGGAAGCCATATTAAAATTAAAACCATCATCAGTCTCTAAGTTTTATGTTTTCACATTCATACATACAAAAGCTCTGCTTATATGATATCTCAAAAAAGATTTTTAGTGTCCAGAAAGATCTGTAACCATGGGTTTTAAAACCAGTCATAATTTTTGACCATTGCCCATAGACAATCAATCAATCAATCTGTCCATTTCAGAGCAGCCCCACAAATAAGAAACACATATTAAAAAACAGGCACTGAAAAGAACCAAAAGAAGTGTGTAATAATAAAACATAAAGTATTAAATGTTGCAGTTTCTCAAAGCTTGTCCTTTATCCTCTTACATTTCCTCTTACAGTGGGTAAAAGGATTGTGTGGGAAGAGGAGGGAAGGGACCACAAATATATGGTAATGCCCACTGTGGTCTTGCCTTAATGTCATTAGTGATTTTCACAAAACTTAAGCAAAAATGTTTAAAATTCTTGTTAAAACCACCTACATATTATTTGTCTTCCCTTGAAATCTTACCAAGTTAAGATCCAATGTTGGCCACGAAACACAGATTCTTTGTTTTAGACTGCCAAACAGCAGTGACAAGCTGGAAAACAAAATCCTGCAATTTTGTCACTTTCTACTTTTTTATTTTCTCTTTTAGCTCATGTAGCTATTGGATATTTTCAGCTCTGAGACAAGATCAAAAGCCAAGTCTCTGGGTTGGTTTACTGGTAGACAAAGAACAATGGCCTTCTTTTACATTTCTTATTTGCACTTGCATATTCTCCTCATTTATTCCTTTTGTGCTGCAACAATTGCAATGTGTTAGAATGTGCTTTTGTTAGTCACAACTCTTGATGCTTATTTGCCTAATATACATCAATCATGCAGAACAGATGAGAAAATAAAGTCAGCCTGTCAATACTTTTTACATTAGCTTTTTGACTAACTATTGGCTAATCTAAAAGTAAAAATGCTGGAGTAAAATGAACAAATAAAAACATGTTAGGGATGAGGTTGTATGTAGAGGATATAAATTAGATTTTTTTTAGCTCATATTTTTGCTTTTGTCCCCTTTATTTTGATGGGTATTAACTGAATAAATGTTATTGTTGATGGGAGAAGGTTGTCTGACTAAAAGCTCTGCAGATATTGCTCCTATGAAACTCAAACAACATGCTTCTAAAAAGGTTATGTAAAATTAAGACTCAGATGCCATGTGCTGAGCAACTACCTCTCCCAGTCGTTGCACTTGTGGAGCTTATAAGGAGGCCTGATGAACATTCACTAGGTGGCAGTCAAGTAACATCAAACCAGCTGGCTAACATATGCTTCCATGCATATATCAAGAGAAGAGAGATGGACTGATAATATGGATTAATAACATTTCTCTGTTTTATGGTTGTATCAAAATCTATAATTTAGTTTTTTTTAAGAAAAGAAATGAGTTTAGATCAAGTGCTTCTGACAAGGTTGATCATCTGTTTTTCTTTTTGTACATCGGACTGTCAGTATTTTTGTCATGGTTGGACTTGGCTGCAGTAGGTCTGCTGAGGAGAAGCTCCCTCTCTGTCTCTCTTTTTTTTTTTTTTTACTTTAAGGATCTGTAAATTGCCCAAGCTGTGTTCCTTCCTCTGATATCTACCCACCTGAAACTGCTGTTCCTACACTTCACTGAAGCTATTATAGAAAAAGACTTGGGCAGATCAATGAAATCCCCTTTAGATGAGAGAGAGCCATACAGGCATTTTGATCAATGCCAGATCAATTCCACTGTTTTGCCCAAACCTTGAGCCAAATAAAAGTGAGACTTCTTGTTGAGAAGCAGCAGTTGCCAATAATAATAACAACAGTGTCTCTGTCAATGGCAGCCTGTATCTGTTTTCTGGCTACAGTATATTGTCTCCATAGCTAGGTTCGGGACACACCTGCTGGTCTCCCTGTCTTCTCTCTTTCAAATGTCTAGCAGTGGCAGGTGCTTCATTGGAATCTGAGCTGGCAACTTACATCAAAGCTCTCAACGTTTCCTAAAGAGGAACTGAGAGTCTTCATTAAAGAGACTCTGCATGGCTACATCTGACAAAACTAAGTGCTGTCTGTAACCGAGATGGCAGCAGATTGAGTGAAGGAGCTGCAGTCAAATTCATTGTCACTGTGCTATATGTTCCTCATCAACAACTACTGACAGTACAGCATTATGCATCTGTCTAGTGTTGGTGGAAAAGTAAAGAGTGTGGAGACAACATGCAGTCTTGTTTTCAGAACTTGTGATTTTTATTTCATAAATAAGAGAGATTTTATCAGGGATTACACTATTCTGTGCATATTTCTGAGTATTCTGTTAATAATAAAATAAAAACAACAACATATTTTCCAGCTCACATTTGGCTAATGCTGGAGTGAATCAACCTTGGATTTTGGCTTTTTACACAACTGAATGTGCAGCAAACACCACTTTATCCCAAGCTAAACCAGACTGCACTAGATTTGTAGGACTTATTGAAACATTCCATTGCATGAGAGATGCCACCCTGAAACATTGTTTACACTTCTCATATCCACTACTGAGACTGAATAGATGCAAACGATACTCTAATGTTGCTGCAATGCCCCAGTAATAACATGAATTAATCTCAAACTACACTAGTCAGATCCTCGGCCTGCACTAATAGAGATTCAAATATTGGGCTCCAAATAAATACTAACAAGGAAGACTGAGCTGACTGCAGCTTCTACTGTCTTTGTATGGAGCACATGTTCTCTCAGGTGAGGCCCTTGACACCACAGAGCTGAAAATATCTGCTTGAACTGAATCTCAAGAAGTTAGGAATAAAAGCAGAAGAATAAACAACAAATATAACTTTATTTACTTTTTACTAATAAGTAATATCTTAACAGTTTTCCAATATCTCAGTTGATAAATATTTTGGGTTAGTTTTTTCCACCTTAAATCGCGTATACAGTTGTTTATTTTTATAATGGTAAGATCTTAAAAAAAAAAAAAAATCCAAACATCTTCTTTAGAAGGAGGGAATGCTGATTGAGATTCATCAACAAGACATTAAGATAAATTTTATTATAGGTTTTGGCTATATTTATTTGTTGAATTGTAGTAACATTTATTACATAAAACAATTAAAGATTAAAATCTTTTAAATGTTGTAAAAACAGCTAAAAGATGAAGACATTTTAATACTAAAACACCCTGTATGTGAACATTGCACAATTTATCTGAAAACACATGGGTTATATAAAATAATAAGAAGAAACTTTCTTCATACAATTTAAATTTCACAATATGCAATTTCTTCCTTAATGTTTGGACACATAAAACACATTTTAGATACACACATGTATATGGTAAGCTAAGAAACAGAGTGTCTGAAACGCATTAAAAACTTTCCCATAGTGCTTTAAAATATCAACTTGTCTGACAGTTTTGAAATTTATTATATATGTGATTTTTTTTAAAATTTCCAATATACATTAAAAATATTTTTTGAAGCTATATCAAGCAATTTTCAATATTTTTTCATTTACATTTGTTGTTAATTTTATCTTTATATTCTCAGCCTTGAAGTTAGCGTTGGTACCTTCAACAGAGAATGCCAACAACCTTTTTTTTTTTTTTTGCACTGGAAACAAATCCTCTGCTCTGGTCACAACACGCTTGGACTCCTCTGTGGACTGAAGGTTGGAGAACAGCATGGCAGTATTTGTAGAGTCAAGTATGCTCATCCTGTGCTCTGCACCAGAGCAATTCAGGAGTTGTTAATACATTTCTGTGCTTCTCCAGCTGTCCACAGGTTCACAATTATATATTTCCACCAGTTGAAAACAAGAAAAATACATCTGAGGTCTTTAATAATGTAGACAAGGGAGCCACTTTGCCACACCCGCACAATGCATCCAAAAATTAGTGTCAAATACATGCAGAGTTCGAAATGGCTTGGCTAGAAAAGACAGACTGAAAAATAAATATGTCAAACGTATTGGCATTCAGCATGAATAATGGATATTCTAATACATGAGCACGTTGTATTGTATTGCAAAACAGCCATATGAAATATACATAATCTAATTAGACAATGTTCTCGGACATGGCACAGCCTGTTTTTGATCAATATGTAATAAGATCTAGTATCAATTAGTAATGGTCACGGGAGATTTAGTGGCAGGAGCATTGCGACTCTAAAAGGTAAGTAAAACTGCTGAAAAGCTACTGCAGCATCCAGAGCAAACTAATCACACAATAAAGTATTAAACGCACCATTTATAAGGTGCAATATTGAAAGTTCAGATTTACTGCATCATTGTGTGTCCAGCTCAGCTATGCCCACTCTATTGATTAAAGGAATTATGTCTGTTTGGTTTCCGACTCACATTTATGTAGGAAAGACTTTCCATATGTAAGAAGATCGCTTTAGAGAAAGTGATTATAAATCCATTTTTAAAAATTTTAAATGCACGTATGACTAGTTTTCTTTTTTCCTTTTAAATGTTGCTTGAGTTTTCAACATACAGACTTTATTTCTAAATTGAAAACAGCAAAGAGATTACATCTGGAAAAGTATGACAGTGTCACTGGATGACTAACAAATCAACTTGCCATACAGGATGAGTATATTATAAAGTGCTGGTATAAGGGTTATACAATCCACTTTTCAAAGTTACTACCCTGCCTTTTCACTCAAACTGTGAGATTAATCCTGAGTTATATTCATATCTATCAATCCTCTCATGGCCACAAATCAGTGTGGCTCAAGGATCTCTGGCAGGGACATGCTGAAAAGTCCGATTGCTATCTAACCTGTTTCACTGCTGGAGGAGGCGATCGGCCTATTTCTAACACAGGGGCAATGCATTTGCCTGCTTGCACTTGTGTACGAGAGTGTGTGAAGGGAAGTCACTGAAGCAAAGACAGAGCGTGCACTTGAATGATTGAGGTTACCTGGGTGACCTCATAAACCAAAACCCATGGCAGTCTCCCAAGGTGAACGCTGAATTATGCCGTCATTAAAGGACAGGCCCAGTTGCCAAGGTTAGTATGTAAAGTATAATCATCCTCCTCCCTCTTCTTCCAGTCTCTCATTAGTCCACCTCACAGGGCCAGCACAGATTATACCTTGAACTTGCTTGCCAATTGCTCTCTGCTCACTGGGATTGGTTCTGCTACAGGCCATTTAGATACCCTCCCACAATCGACAGCTAGCTGGACCTACAATTGTGCAGGTGTAGAATTTACATGCTCTTGCAGAGTTTTGCAAGTGCATGTACTCTGGGTATGTGTGTGTTCCAGGCTGCAATGAGCTCGTAGCAGACAGATCACAGAATTTGTCCCATAAAAAATGAGGGATGATATGACTTACAGCCGCATTATGTCCTAATTTATAAAAGAATCGCTCGGATGAGGCCCGCTGGCATTTCAACCGTTTGTTGAAATTAGGATCATTTGTTTTGTTTCCCTTGGCACTGTGTGCTGATTCAGATCCTTCATGCTAAAAAGGGTCTCTGTAGCGTTTTAAGTGCAATACCACATAAATACTGCATGTGTCAAATGCAACCTCTCTCTTCGAGAGGCTATGTGTTGAAAGTATTGGCAAACAAATGCTTACTACTATCAAACATGGACACATTTTGGCACTGGATCAAGGTGGCACACACAGCAGTTACATTAATGCAGTGCTGGAAACAGTAAAGATTTTATGTTAAAGAAAATTAATGAATGAATGAATTATTATTGCAATTTTCTTTTTGTCAGGGTCACAGATACAGTAAAAGTAAGTGTTGATTAAAGATAAAAGGATTTTAAAAAAATTGTTTTTAATTACTATTTTCTTTTCCAAAAGATGTTGATTTGTGGCACATAAAGAGAGGTTTTATGAAGTAACTGTATCAGTACAATGCAACTAACTGCAATAGAAACCATCTTAAATGATTTCAGCTTAGAGAAGCAGAGAGGAGTTTTATTCAGAGTTAAGCCTATATCACTTCAGTATGTGGTAAGAAATCCTAGTCAGAATAACTTTCTGTTGCTAAACTAATGCTGTTCAAAGTAACCATACTTCATGGCACCCATGTTAAAAAAAAGACTCTCAATAAATTCAGGTTTTATTGCAGTAACCTAAGCTCACTCAAAAAATGAAAAAAGAGGCACCAACAAGAGCAAAAACGTTATTTGGGTCTTATATAGTTGGGAAGTAAATCCGATGCTAAGTAGGGTTATCTTGGACAAAATTAAGGGTGGTAAAAATATTCTTTTCACTTTTTTAATTCATAAGTTATAGAAGTGACATAAATTTAAAGTAGTGGTTGCATGAAAAACTATAAAAGTTATGAAATTTAGATCTATAAGAGTTTATAAGTCCACCGTGTTCTGACTTGTCAACACTATTTTTTTTATTCTGACATTTGTGTGCTGACAGTAAAACACACTGATGTTTAATGACTCCACAGAATCCCTTTCAAAAAATTCTAACTACCCTTGAAATGGTTTCTCTAGAAAATGAGTTTCAGTCTCATAGAATCTTGGCACAGTTATGTCTACAGACTGTTTATGTTTTCATAAAAGTGATAGATAATGTTTATCCACTTTTCCACTTACTGTTGTCAATTGCCTGCTAATCATGGTATTGGACGTCAAGAGCGGGTATTCATTTCAAAATTGGCTGTGACACACAGCACACTTCAATCTACAAGCGCTTTTTGGTTGGATGTACAGCTGCTAAAATGTATCACATTCTGGCTCTGTTGATGTGTCTCCTCTGAGTTACTTGTGGAGTACACTGCCGTTCCATTTAGTCAAATTCATTTTTTCGTGGCTTTGCGTAGAGGCTTTTAAGACAAAACAGAGCTTGTAAATCAGGTAACTGTTCTATTGTAGGTCCAAAACATCACCGATTTTGACAGTGCAGCCCAATCCCCTGAAGAGAATAAAGAACTGTCTCATTCCTGTTTGGGTGTGAAAAAGTAGAAGGATGATCAAGATAGCTGATTTTTGAGAGAAGGATAGAGAAGAAGTACAAGCTTAATAATCATGAGCAAAACTTTGGATTTTAATCTGCTGTTTAGAAGAACATAATACCTTCTAAGACAACAACTATGATGTAAGCAAAGACCTATAGTCGAAACAGACTTTGATGTATTGCATGGTCTTTATGGTATATTTCAGTGCATTATTGTATAAAAGCTTCACTTCATGTGGAACTGAATACTGACCCTCAAAATACCAGCGAAATAAAACTTTAAAATGTCCTGCTAAATGTACAAATATACAACAGTGATGTACATTTAAACTTTTTATAATTTTTAACAATATTTATTGAAGTAGCTTCGGAATGTTGACATATCACTAACACCCACTGGCCACTTTATTAGGTACACATGTCAGTCATTCACATGCCAACTCAGGTTATTTACAAATATATAAAATGATGCCATTGTTTAAATTTTTAACATTTTCCCCATTAAATTGGGGAAATCAAATGACTCTGAAGATGGCTGTTGGTGGTGGTATGGGTATTTGAGTTTTTCAGAAACTGTGGTGCCACTGGGAGTTTAATACACAACGTCTTGGGCTTACAGAGAATGTTCCATGAAAAAACAAAAAAACAATAAAACATCTCTGAATAAAAATGCCTTGTGGATGTCAAAGGTTAGAGGGGACTAGCCAGGCTGATCAATGCCAAAAGTAGCTCAAAGATCCATTTGTTGCAAGTAGCAAATGTAGAAAGCCATTTCTAAAAGCACAACACATCAAACTTTAAGCCAGATGGGTTACAGCAGCAAAAGACCACAACTGGGCCGCTGCTGTCCATTACGAGCAGAAACTTGGACTGCAGTTTACACAGGCTCGACAAAATTGAACAATAACAGATTCGATAAAAGTTGCCTGGTGGGATGACTCTTAGGTTTAGCTCCCATACACTCAAATAGGAGCTAAAACTAGTGGAGCCAGAATTTTAGTTAAGCAACATAAAAAACAACACATTCAAATCATGGATGTGCACAGAACAAATCTGTCATATCAATATGGAGAAAAGTCTCAAAAGTAGGTTATGTATATCTAATGAATCAATGCCATAATAGATTAAAGCCATACAATATCCTACTAGCAAAGAGTTTCTAGCAATGAAGTGCCAGGTGATTGTATTAATGAAAATTTGATAATTCCCTAGTTTTGCTTCATCCCCTGCAAATAGTCCAGAGCATATTAACTGATTTCCAAGGAATTCCCACAGCGAGGCAGGAAGAGCTCAGTTAAACAAATTAGAGTAGAAATTAAACTTTTGATAGCTGTGAATAATGATCCCCTCCGACTGGCAAATGTTTTAAACTGGTTATTGTGAAGTTGAAGTTAATTAAATTAAGGTCAGATACTAGAGTCAGCGGAAGGACTTTGAGTGTGTGCGTTGGTGTGTGTGTGTATGTGTGTGTGTGTGTGTGTGTGTGTGTGTGTGTGTGTGTGTGTGTGTGTGTGTGTGTGTGTGTGTGTGTGTGTGTGTGCATGTGTGTTTGTGTGTGTGTGTGTGTGTGTGTGTGTGTGTGTGTATGCGTGTTCTGTGGCTTTTTCTTAGCAGAAACATTGGTCTATCAAATTCTTCCAGGGATAAAACTTTAAATCATTTCAACTAATATTTAATTCTTTAGTTTTCTGTTATATTCTTCAAACAGTTCTGAGAATGAACATAGCATATAACAAATTACGCTTTTTTGAGATGCTGTCAGCTTATTGGGATGGGTGTTTACTTCAGCTCACCTAGCAAATCTGTGTTTGTCTGTTCACTTGTTGCTTTAAACATGACATCAAATCCCCACTGAATTCAGGGCAGCAGGTCAGCCAGTAATAATTTGCTGTGCCTTCTCTGAGAAGAAGCTGACCAAAATAGGGTGGCCCTTGTGTTGAACATACAAGTGCTTTTGCAGTGGCCAGTATCTTGAACTCTCAAAACATCCTTTAATGTCTAGTGCAACCCTGAAGAAGCCCTGAAATGTCCTGCAGCAACAACTGATGAATGTGCAGGGGAATCAAGTACAAATCTTCACCACACAGGTTACTAAGAAGAAGGTATGATGCCTGAACAACTCTTGAGGAAGAATCTACTATAGTGGCCTCTTTTTATATATACCATCTTACCTGAAAAAATTACACCACCTCTCAGTATCTGCCCCTGTCTTCTTTTCAGGTGGGAGGATTGATTGCATTCTCCCGATGTGTTAAAGTTAAATGTTCACAAGCAAGAGGGAAGAATTTGGTTTGATGCACTTCTTAGACCTCCTTTTTTCTGCATTGCAGAGTTGCTGAAAGGTACTCAGAAACACTTTCCTCTTCGTGAATGTCAAAGCAAGTAATTACACCATCTTAATTGCTAGTGACATGAGAAATGTACCAAATGTGCTCAAAAAGGCCCTTTAGGAACTGTGATGCTCAAGTGGTAATGTGTTTCTAAGGAGGACTGATGAAAAATAACTCTGAGAGACTTGCCAGACTTCTGACTGACTTCTCATACAGATAAGTATTATCTGGATAAGGTCCAGTTCCACCAGAAGTATCTGGAGCAGATAATTTCTCAACTTTTTTGTGTGTTTCTTAAAGATATATTTTTTGGACTGAATTTATCTTTATGGCAATTAGTGGTTTGCAAAAGTGACAATAATAACAAACAGGTTTTATTTGCAACTCAGCAGAATGCTAAGCAGAATGTCTAAATGCTGAGAGCCTAGGAGATACACAACAAGTTAATTTGTATGTCAACATTTATTTATTAGGCAATTCAATGTGTTTTACAAGCAAAGCTATATTCAAGCAATAAAATAACATTGAAAGAGTAAGCATAGAAATTGCTTTAAAAGAAAGAAAGAAACAGTGAAATGCACATTTAAAACAAATTAAGACATAAGACAGGAAAAATGTAACTGCCAAAATTATGTTTGGCCTTCACATGAAAACTGCAGTATGAAAGCTGAAGGCGTGACATGTAATGAATTAAACTTTGTCCTGTTTTTTTTTTTTTCCCATTTTGTGTTTAATTCTCTCTCTCCTAGACAAATTGCCCCACTAACTCTGTTACATACACTTTCATGGCATGGATTTTTTGCTTGCTCAGAGCTTTTATGTTTAGCTGTGTTTCTCTCCTACATAAAGTCACTAGTGGAGCTACTGTAAGCAATAACGTAAAAAAAAATAAAAATAAAAAATAACACAGGAAGTACTCTTGGACAAGGGCTTCTCTCTTCTTCTTTTTTATGTGTCTGCTCTATTTTTTGTAAATCCCTGATAGGTCACGGCAGATGGCCACTCACTCTAAGCCTCGTTCTGCTGCAGGTTCCTTTATTAAAAAGGACTTTCTTCTTTCCAATGTCTCAACATGCATGCTGAGAATGAGGGGCTGCTGCAAAGTTAACCATTTAATCGACTGTCTATTCTTGCTAAATGCTTGTTCAGGAGGAGTAATTACTGTAACTTCACTCCATTGTCTTATAACTAGGATTGAATGGTAATGTAATATGCTGATTGAACTGATCATATGTTTTTTTATGTATAAAGTGTTTTTTGTGTAAATTTGTGCAAACATTTGTTGTGAAAAAGTGCTGAATAAATCAGGTGAATTTCAAGAGTTCATCTTGTGGGTTTCAAGTCATGAAGAGTTTCTGTCTTTCTCTTCATAAGCATCACCTTTTGCATGTGAGCAAAAAAGAAGAAGCTAGGGAAATTCACATAATGCTTTCCAGCATTCCCAGAAAAGAAATTGAATGAATGAATAGTAGAATTTAAGTCAATCTAATGCATTTATTATTATTGTGTGTCACATGAAATGAACTTGCTGTCTGATGCACACAGAACAGTATGATACACAGAATCTCATAATTATTCCTCTTAATATCCAAGCCCCAAACATAAACAGTTAGTAAAAAAGCATTAAAATAGAACAACAAAAGAAATAAATGCAAAAGTTTCCGATTAAGAGCAAAACCTGCAAGTTGTACAAAAGTACCATTAATTGTCACTGCTAATTTTGGGGAGTTTAACAGGCACAAGATGGGGAAAATTCACCTCTCTGATTGACATCAGATAGAAACTCTTCAGAAATCTGCATATTTACAGTGACATATCATTTACCAGAGGGCAGCAGAGTAAACAGGTGTCTAAATGAATAGGAAAAGGTTCTGCTGCAACTTCTGGAATGGTAGATCCAGAGGGGGCAGAGGGAGGCCAGTGATCTCCTGGGCTGTTTTCCTCTCCCTCTGTAGAGCGGATCTGTCAGCTACAGATCACTTATATTAAGTTAGAACACCTCCCACTGACCTGTGGTAGAAAGACTGTAGCACGGTGGAGGCAGATAGGTTTTTACTCTTTGTTCTGAGGAGATGGAGCCTCTGTTGAACCTGAGCAGTGTTCACATATCATTTTTGATCCTTGCTGAACTTCATACCCAGAAATTTAAAGCTTTCTCCCTCCCTGCCTCTTCAAAGTCAATTGTACATAGATCATCACTCAATCTCTGTGACATTATGGTAGAATACAGCATAATACCAGCATGCCCAGTAGCAGTGACTGATGTTTATCATGTCTACCAGGTTTTGATTTAACAACATGTGTTTTTTAATAATTCGACTACTGTTATAAGGACAAGAAATGGGGTTTTTCCAAAGGGCAATCACTGCAGCAGTAGCTCCTAATTAAATCTATTACTTTCAAAACTGGTTGATTGTCCCTTTTGAGTCCTTGCAAAACAATCTCCAAATGATGTAAGTTTAGGCTCTTTTCTTAAATTACAGCTTAAAAAAAGAGCAGAACTTGATCAACTTTTTTTTTTCCTGAGTACATGTGGATCTGTTTTCTGTTATGATTATATTAGACCGACCATGACATGTAACTGTGTCAAAGTTATCTGACACTGAGCGATATGCTTTATATCAAAACTGTTTGATAATCATCTTATTTCATTGTGCTGTTCAAGGAAAACATTGTTTGGGGCCATTTTCTCATTGAATGGGGCTGTTTGAATCAAAAAGACTCTTCCCGATTCAGCTCTGCTCTGATCTGCTTTGTTTTCAGTTTCCTGTCAAGATGGACAGCACTGGCTGTTTTATCATTGTGCCACTTTGCAAAGCTCTAATGATCCTTCGAAAGAACACAGAGTTTGGCTCTGGTTTGCAGAAGAAATAACATATCTACCACACCGGTTCATGAATGCACTTACAATTTCTTGTTCGTTTTTACTTCAATGCTCCCTGTGCTCAAACAGGGATTAAAAGTTGGACCACTTTTGAATATTGGTTCATGTTTGACACAAAAATCTGATACTCTGAAAGGTTTGCCATTTGATGTCCAACATTTGGGGGGCAAAACATAGAGCTTACTGTAATGTATAATGTAAATGTTCAATAAATTCAAGAGTCTGGATGGACTATGTAGGACGACAGGATCGATTGTCCTGATTTTTAATTATGGCTTGCAGCATAAAAGCACCTTGCAGATAATTTGTTAAAAGGTTTAATCCTTAAATTCATTCTTGTTATTTAAAAAGAGCCTAAATATTGATCAAATTCTGCAGCTCCACAGTTCTTGTTTTGCAAAATAAGTAAGACTTTTAAAAATGTTAAGAAAACAATAACAAAGGGCATCAACCCACATAATAGAGTAATTTCAGAAAATTACCCTACTATGTGTAATAGTTGCGCTCAAACAGGCATTATTAGAAGACAATGGAAGAAAATTGTGTAGCAGTTAAAAACTGGGAGTAGAGAGCAAGAATAACATTTGTGTCTTTCTATAGCTTTAAAACATTGCATACAATAGAGAGAAATAAAATATGTAAAAAAAAGTAAAAAAAAAAGAAAAGGTATTGCTTTGTAAGAATAACATGTTCAAAGACCTGGATTGAGTCTGCAATCTGACATTACTGCAATGTAATGTGCGGCATTATTTTACAGATAGAAATAAAACAAAAACTGTTATGTGTAGGAAAAAAATGACTTCTATTGAAGGTTTACTTAAGTTTGGCTGACACTAATGAAAACACACTTTATTAATTAGGCAGCAGGTTGCTCACAATTCCCTGGAGAAATATTTTAAGGCCATAAATTTTAAAGTGCAAAAGAAAAATGTTGGTTAAACTGCAATATCAGAATAATTCATTGCCTGAGTGTTTTTGTAATTTGCTCCACATGTCAACTCTGAGTGCAAGTCTTATGAAGTTTCAATTGTCTCCAAGTGACATGCTTTTTATTTTTTTATTTAAGTGTTTAGATGTTTTCTTGGCACCACACATGACAAACTGTTCTTAGATTATAACAACACACTGTACAGGAAAAATCATGGTTGGTTACAGCAGGGTGAAGATTTTCTTTCAATGAAGGGCTAAGCTTGGCCGAGCCCAGCAGCCTGTTATTTCCTGCTCAGCAGCTTCACTGGAAGATCAACAAGAATAAGTTGATTGTAAAAGGTCAGTGCACTGAAGGCCAAAAGGGGAAGAATGTCAGAAGCCTATGACAGTAAAAACCCGACTCTGATGTTTGGACACAAGAATCAAAAATGTGCTTCAATCTTGGGGCCATGCTTGTAGCAGATTTGACAGAATGATAAAGAGACACCAAAAAACAGACAAAAAAAGCTGAATAATAAATGACACGATAAGTTAAACAACTGGCATGTAAATATCTAAGTAAGTCTAAGCTTTGCATTACAAGAAAACAACATACAGTGGCTTGCAAAAGAGTTCACACTCCTTGAACATTTACATATTTTGTCATATTACAATCACAAACATAAATCTATTTCATTGGAATTTTATTAACCAAAACAAAGTGGCATACAATTGTGAAAAAGAAAGAAAATCATACATGATTCAAAATATTTTTTCACAAATAAAAAGGTCGAAAGCGGCGTTCGGTCCACCCAGGCGTTTTGCGCAGCTAAATGGTTGCCATTCGAGATTAAAGGATTTCTCAAACATGCATGAACATATCAAGTCAACACTCCAGGTATGTTTTTGATGAGGGAATAACGAAAACATGATGTAAAGCTCAAAACGTCAATTTTACATAATGCTGTCCCTTTAAAAAATATACTGAGAATGTCTGGGTTTTCTTTTTTTACTATACTGTAGTACTGCAGCTTTGAAGTATTGAACTATGAGGCGTTAGAATCCTCCATTTTCAAGTTGAGTGTTGACAGAGTGATGGCCTAACGTTGATGATTTTGTATTAAACTTTACATTATGCTGACACCGGAGATGGGATAGCTAAGCCGTGAATTAAGCTTAAAATCCTTTTGATTCCCTTGGCCAGCACTATGCTCATCACCATTACTTATTCACCAGAAATAAAATTAAAAAAAAGGACTTCCAGGGTAGTAGCAGTCCTTTACATGCACTATATCCTCTGAGTCCTATCTACCTGTTATAATCCTGGATAGTGGAAAAGTGTAATGTCACCTTGTGTGAGAGGCAGCTCTCTCACTGAGCAGGAAAAAAAAGTAATTTAGCACGAGTGCAGATCACATTTAATTAGAGAAGAGGATTTAAATTGCCATGCATCAAACACTGCAGATGACCAAAAAGGAAAGAACTTGGGCCACGGGCCAGATTCCATGAGCTCCTCCATAACCCATCAAAATCCCCTGAGCTATGAGGGGTCAATAAGTCAGAACATAGCCACCTTAATTAACAATGGCCATAGCTGGGAGGAGTGCAGAATTTCAATGACTGCCACCCACACTTCACTGAACTATGAACAAAATGTATAAAATAGTGAGTTTTTTCACAAAAGTGCTATTTTTGTTTTTCTTTTTGCTGAGAAGTCCCTAATCTATGATCTCCGTCTAGGAACATGTCACTAAACATCCTCCTGTGTAGGAAATACGAGATGATTATACTGCAGTTATTCATTACATATATAAGATTGATATCTTTAAAAGCCGCTGCAGATCAAATGAGTTTGATGTTTCTCATTCACTAATGACTCCAGTCCAGAGGTAATTTTTTCAGCATGTGTTAACCTGTCAGGAGTAGGTGAATATTTTTACCATTTAGCTGCCAACTATTGTTGGGGAGTAATTTCACTTTCATTATGTTTTTCTATCAATAATAGCCGCACAGCTGTCAGAGTCCATTAAGACACATCTACATAAGGACGGGAGAAAACATTCACACGTACATTAGTTTGAAGCACTGGCAGCAACGGATCTAAACTATGCAAAGATGAGCTCCTGTTTCAAATCCCTGTAAGGCCACATAACTGCATCAGATATATAAGCATATATATGTACAATATGGCTGTATCTATCCACTGTCATTGAAATAAAATATGTAAAATAGAACTTTAATTTAGTGTTAATTGTAAACTGAACAGTTGCCAACTTTAGTGCTGTTTGTCACTTTACATACCAAATAATTTATATCTTTGCTTTTAACAAAGAAAGTGATATAAAATGTTGCTTTTACTGACAGTAATTATATTAAACCTCATATGCATTTCATTGTTTACATGTGCTGTCATTCGTATAACTTTAATGGATCGTTTCCCTGTTTAAATCAGGTAAATATGATGAAAATTATAAAACATTGTATGTAGTTAACTCAGCAAAGCCCACAACGTTCAACAGATTGCCTGTAATGTCTTATCACAGCAAAATGTGAGTCTGCACTGACATTATCACCATACCCTCCAGCTGTATCTGCATAACAAGAACAATCTGTTTGATGGTCTAATGATTGCTGCATATTGCTTTGCATTTACAGCACCCCAAAAAGATTTACATGCCTCAAACATGTTAAATATTAAACGGCTCTGTTGTTTTCCCTTTCTGGGGAAAGAAAGCAAAGCACCATTCCACTCCAGCTTCATAGGGGATCAAATCCCATATGGAGCGTTACCGTTACAGTGACCGAACATCGCAGCGCACATCCACGTGCCCCTGGAAGCGCTGTTATTGACCATCAGAACACTGCTGGGGCGGGAACAAGCTTCCCCATGGGGGCCGGATGAGTAAAGAGCTGTCAAACTTGGTTCCCCAAAGTGTTAACAGACCTCCTGTCTGCAACGATCTCCAGGTCTGTGTCTACCCTTGAGTTGAGTTCTCCAAAGCTCAGTAGAACTGTGTTTCTAAATTCAACATCCTGTGTTTCTATGTCACACATGAAGAATGGACTGATGAGTGATAGTTAAATATAGCCATCAACATTTTGCTTCACTCAGCAGTGTTAAATTGCTATGCTCAAAATCTGTTTAATGTGTCCTCCACAGAGCCAGACGGTAATTAAGTGCTTTATTAAATTACATTAAAAATTACTTTGTAACAGGTAAATATGTGCTTAGTGATTGCAGGTTTAGAAAAGAGTGTAATAACCTTATATGTAAACTAATCTAAAAAGTTAAAAGTTTGATTCAACAGTATAGAAATGTTACAAATTAACATTTCTATAATGTTAATTTATAGGCGCTAAATTCACCGGTTCCTTCCGACCAAAACAAGATGCTTATATAAACACTTGAACAGTCACTTTTTTTGTGCTTTTTTCTTTTCTTATTCTTCTTCGGATGCATTTAACAAGTTGTAATTTTAAATGATTACAGCTGGACAAAGGATAAGCAGCTTCAAGATATACAGGAAAGTGAACTATACTGTATCTGTTTTTGTGGACTGGTGTGAAGTTGATTAATTTTTCTTTTTCTTTTGTCTGCTTTGCAGTGAAACTGGGTCGCCAGTGCATTGTACCTACCTGTTAACATAATGCGTTTAATTTGCAGAACTCTCAAATAAATCAGAATTATGTAGCTGAGACCAAAGAATCCCCCCGGTGGGCATTTTCTTGCTGTGCTGTTGGAAGAGGAGCAATTATAAAGCCTATTTATTAAAACAGCACACAAAACGTGTTCTATACATCATAGTGGCATTACATTTCATTTAGATTCTTTGTCATGTGTATGTCAACACCGTTTATTAATAATTAAGATAGTATTAGTTATAGTATTAGTGTACTAGTATCTGACTGAAAATGACACACATATTCCACATAGAATATTAAAAAAATTGCCCCAGTAAATAGATCCTTCTTCTGCCACCACCAATGCTCTGACCACAGAGGACATGGACAAACATCATCTGTGGGCGTCCTAACCTGCCTGGTTGCAGAATGTTGGCAATAAATTCTGTTGTCCCTGCAGGGGCCTCTGCGGATTAGGCTACTGTCCCACAGATACCAAAATAATCCCACCGGTAGTCTGTGTGTTTGAATATAGGATGAAAACTAAGAAAGTTTTGTTCTTTAACTTTCTTCAGCATTTTATTGTCCCAACAAATCCCATGACAGAAAGAAGGACAGCAGTGCAGTTGCGACAGTGACTGGTGTGAAATGTTAGATTTTTGTCAGAAAATCTTATTGGATACTTTTGTAAATATGGTCATAATATATTTGTTAACATGGGTTTTGTCCCAAAAAGTAAAACATAGGTTTCATCTATGTTGATAATCATATTTCCTGCACAAAAACAAGTCAAACAAAAGTAAAAAGAAGTGCAAAATGACTAATAGGATGTGCAAAATGATAACGCTTACATTTAAAATGAAAAACAACAGAACAATCCTTTGAAGATGAAATCCAATCCATTTAAGTTTTTATTTTGTAGAAATGTATAACAAGTTACTAAAATAACAAGTCAGGGGCAAAAAGAAAACCTGAAAGATTAGCATAAAGTTTGTGAAATCTTGTCAATATTACAAAATGTTGACTGTGGGAGGAAAGAAAGATGATGAACTGAAGGTTGATTCTACACCTGATGATAAAATGAACTATAAGAACTCAATGTCATCTGGTTAAAGTTGAATAAATTTGGCAGCTGAAAGTACCTGGAAGTAGATAGCTTTCGAATAGGACAAGGTGTTTGAACAATTTGAAATTTAACCGTTTTATTTTTATTATTTTTTTTTTTATAGGAATGTTTCTTTCAGGAAAGTGAAATATTCTGAATGTTGCTAAAGTTAAATGTTTAAAATATCACAAAGTATGAAGAAGGATGACAATACCTCCCATAACCACAGAAAAGAAAAAGAAAATTAAAAAAATATTGATATAACGCTTTCAATATATGTTGTTTGGGTACAAAATGAACAAAAGGTAATATTCTAAAGACATGTTTTTGAACGTCTTTTGAATCCTTGTTTTTTTTTTTAAATGTTAGCAAATCAATCTGCTGACACAGTAAGACTAATTGTACTAAAAAAATTACTGCCATACTTGCATAAATATATTCCTTAGAGGTAAGCAAGTATTTTTTTCTTAAAGATTTAAGAGGACCCAAAAAAGCAGGCCTTTCTGATTTCATATTTGGTGGAGTAGATTTACTGTAAATTTGGCAGTGTACTACTAAACAATAAAACAAAATGATCTTGATTGATTGTCTGTGCTTTATTGAGCTAGAAAAGTGCACAGATTTAAGTGACAAGAGGAAATATGAATGGTGAAAGGTTCCCATGACAACAGTGAGGGGTTTTAATACATCTTGGCCTAGAATGATGAAGAGAGAGACAGGCTGCGTTCATTTCCATTCGAGTCCTGCACCTTCAGAACGACGATGCAACTTGAATCACCGTTATCCTCTTCGACAGTTTCAAACCTGTTGCATTTAAACTGAAACTTCATGAAAGATATTTTGCATTTGACGTTGGAATAACTCTTCAGCAACCAAAATGTTTTCATGATAAAAACGGTGATGAGATTAAGCATCGCAGTTTGAGATCCTTGTCACTGTCTTCATCTTTATTGATTAAAATCCCTTGTTTGACGAAAAAACTCTGTGTTGGACCTAAAAACAAATCTGAGTTACATCAGAGTATATCAAATGAGTATCTGGTCACATTTCGTTACCTTTTCTAAACTGCTTTCCTTTTACCAAACTCATTTCCGTAAGTTTAACATAACATAAAATATACTTATTTTCTAATTCATATGTCCTAATGATAAGTAAGGTTGTTTGTCATATTTTAAGATCGGCCTGTCAGTGTGTGTTATTACAAGCCTTATTGGTTTCTTGATTTTCCTTTAATCTGCCTCCGAGATGCATTCCTGCTCACCCTTTACGATCTCATATTGTTTTATTGAACATGCATTCTGCTTCTCTGGCAGTGCTTGCTTTTATAGCAAAGCTGTAAATTTCACTCTTTTAAGATGAAATCTTAGATTACTTAAAAAAGTTGATGCTGAGATTTACAGAGGACACATGCTAAATTTAGAAGTCGTGTGGTGTATTGGGGGGTTGTTGATAAATTCTCAAAATATAATATCCAACAAAATACTTTTTTTTCATCATTCCAGTGTAGTCTAAAGTCTCTGGAGTTTCTCAGATAAATATCCATCCATCAAATTTTTCCTGTTTGTTTTTTAAAATAGACATTTTAATCATATTTGCAGCAAACTTATCAGCTATAAAGTCTTTTGTTTCCTTTCTTAAAAAATTATAAAATGGACTGAAAACACCTAAGATTTTGAGTAGAGAAAAGCCTGAGATTTTGACTTAAACCTGTACTGGAACCTTGCTTTGTTGGATATTCTGTAAAGGAGATTTCAGTTTCACCTTTCTGAGCTTCACAAAAATTTAAAGATTCATGTTGTGGCTTTAAAGCTTTTAAATTCAACCAGGTGTACAGGAGGATAATTTTCCCACAGGAATGTGGGCCAATTTAACATTGATGCTTGACAGTAAAATACTGGCAAAACGATGCATTTTATATACGCAAGTAAATAGCAGAAAATTGACACTTTACCTTTTCCTCACAGACTTCAATACAGCACAACACTCATTATGTGACATATAGGCGAGAGGAGCATTTATCTTAGTGACACATGATTGCAAAATAAAGCCACAGCATCAAAAACCTGAACACTGAATAAATATTTAGGTAGATATATAGTGTGAAATAAATTACATTCCGCGAGGTTCTAGTGGAAAAAAAAGGTTTTAATAAAGATAACTCGTATGGTCAGTATTACCATTCAGATTAGCTATATGCTGTGTATATCCTGTCATGGATTCTCCACTAAATAGCCTTTCTGAATTCTTTATATATCATTTTAGACTTAGAAATATCATTCTTTATTACTTAAAAAAATACTGCATCACCTGATCTGAATAAGTCTCGTCTATGGCGCTTAACCTTTCAAGCTGATTTTATGAAAGTCAGAAATACTTATGTTTCCCAGAAATCACCGCATATTTCTTTCCGAAAGATCATTTTTGGCAAAAAAAAAAAAAGAGACTGAGGCCATTGTTATAGGAAGATGATTAGTAATTTCTGGAAGAGTGCACAGAATTATATTAATGTAGCAACTCCTGTTACTCTTCAACAAGTGATTAAGTTTTTGAAGCAGACGTCCTGCATAGCTATCAGTAATATTTTCTTTAATACATTATTATGACACTGTCTTCTGCAAAAAAAAAAAAAAAATGTCATATTGCTGTGAGCATATGAATGGTGAAGTCCAACAGTGAATCAGACAATTACTGTTTCAGTTTATTCAGTGTTTGTAAGTGCGACACATTACTCTAATAAAGGGTTAAATATCTATGCTTTCACAAGATACATAATGTCAATTTTGTCACAAGTGTTCCTAAAGCAGCAGCTTGCATGTTAAAATGCTAAAATTTAGTCGATTGAGACTGGACCCTGTGTCTAACAATCTCATCACCTCCAACTCATGAATCCTTTTTTAAGTTTGCCAAGAGTGAACTACTGGCTTTTCATTCAGGCAGTCAGCTGTGCAAGGCATGAATGATGGCATGTTTCTGTGTTTTTCCAGGGCTTATTGCTGGAAATCATCCAACTGGCATGACATGGCTTGCACCTTCTCCCAATAAGTAATTCATAAAACTTCATGAACAGTGTTTGGGCAACAGCAAAAAGATAGTAATGGTATTTATATTAAATTTGACAAATAATTATATAGTGTTTTATAGATATTAATATTTTAATTTTGAGTTATTTTGCATGTATGGAATCAGTGAAAATGAGAAATCTGTCTGACTAGGTGTTGGAATCTCTTGACGTTTTTGTATACTAATCCCACTGTGAAATTGCATGTTTTTACTACAAGTATAGTAAGTATTTCTTAACTTCACAGAACCTCACTTCAAACTCTTGTTCCAGGTGAAAGGCTTACTTTGAAGGAAAACTCACAGATATTATAAAAGAGAAGAGCAAAGGAAATGCCACTAACAAGCTCTGGTTTCTCAAGGAATTTGACTTGGAAAGCCATAAAGCATTGCTGGATGTTCTTTATAGGAATTATCAGCTCAGCTGGAGCACAACTTTGACCAAATTGCTTGCCTGAAACTACACGTTATTACTAGAGTATAGTAACTTCAAGTTTTGATTCAACAGAAGCTGGGATGTATTAATACCTTCTTTTTTTCTGCCAGTTCATAAAAAAAGCATCTTTCTTTATTTGACTTTTTGCACAGTGAGATAGAGCTGCTTTGACTTCTACATGCAACAAGGGCATTAAGCAGATTTTGAGCTTGGGAACTGGGACTCATGAAATCTTAAATTCCCAAAGTGCACAAGAAATATAAAATTAATTTATTGGTGAGAACAGGTACTATTATGATCCTAAAGGAATCCACTGCTGACCTCAAGATACCTTGTCTAAATGCAAATCAAAGCAATATACATATGTTTCCATTTTAGAACATTTCGTTTTCTCTTGCAGAAAATCATCCACATTTTAATCACTTGCTCTGCAGTCTGGTGAAACTATTGAGATGTTACAATTCTCATCAGCTATGCAGAGACCTACTGTTATGCTGTAATATTTGGAGAGACATGTTAATTGCAACTGCTTCTCATGCTGAGTTGTGTCCTCAGAGCACCATATAGTGGGATTTCTCACAGAGAAGTGAATCATATGGATGAATAAATCAAAAAGTGCATTATAATCTGATAAAACGGAAGATAAATAGGCTCTATCCAATAATGTCTCTGGAAGGAGCTCTGAGCTTGAGGCATTCAAAAGCAGCCCACCATCTTCAATAAGCCATGAGCAGATGAATGGACTGTTCTCTCATTCTGGGCTGATTGGTGCTGACAAACTATAGATCACCTGTGAGGGAGCAGCACCTTATTTTACCAGGAGTTGTCTCACTCTATTCCTCAGCTGAAGGACTCAGTCTACCCAAAACAAAACGGCAAAGCAGTCCCTTTGTGTGACTTTGTTATTTTCACCCCCACAGTGAGTTTCGTTTTAATAGAAGCTACTTTTTTTTGTGGACGCAGCATCGGCAGTGCCAGGGTCCGGCTTACAGGGCTTAAACCCTGAATGTTTTCAGCAAAGCTCAAAATCTTTTACTGTTCATCACTTGCAGCATTTTTTATCCTAAGCCCTGCTCGTGGCGGCAGAGGAATCAATGTGTTTCAAGTTTAGTTGTCAAAGTGAGGCGCTGCCAGAATGAAAAGCCAGAACCAACCCTCCTAATAAGATATTACCAGATCCTTATGAGTGGGATACCATCAGAAAATATTTCCCGTGGATAGATTATAAAACTTGACAGACTTTTTTTCTGCTTTGAAATTAAATAAGCAGCGCAACCATGTGTAGCAAAGCAAAGCTGCTTTGTTTCAAAAAACATGAAAACAAACAAAATGAAGTGCATTTACAATTTATGTAGCAGCCAGACAGTGTATGATGCAAATGCAGGCAAAAAATAGTTCCTCCTAACCATTTGACAGTATGTTCATCACTACTGCATACCTTAAGGTTCTCTCAAGCTATACAATCACTGTAGCTGAACTAAAGCTACAGGGAGCTTTAAGAAGACAAATTTATGAGATCCATGTTTACAATAACATGCGTACAATAACCACAAAATATAGAACTGGAGAATCATTAATTGAGGAAATCATTAAGAGGTAGTATGACAGTATTTTTTACTTAGACTTAACAAAGAAGTAATATAGTTTAAAATAGTCACTTTAAGTCCCGTAAAAAACAAAAAGAATTTTACTTCAACAAATTTGTATCTGTAAAAGTTAAAACCACTGTGCTGTTGTTTCTGAATGCGCCTATATGATAATGAGGAAAGTTAAACGTAGGAGAATGTGTCTGAGTCTTTCTCTTGCCTTCTTCTTCTGTTGCTGACCTGTAATACTGCATTTATGTATAAGAAAACTTTTGCATCAGTGTATGGAAAAAGAACATTAAGATGTATAGTGCAGAGTGTCTGTCTGTGGTAACATACATCTGAAAACATTTAAAAATGTAATGAACCCCAAACCCATGGTGAGTCGTACTTTGAAAAATAACTCATTAGAGACAGAAAAGCCTTGTACTCTATCCATACAAAACTTTGTCTATTTAATTGTAACAAAAAAACGATTGGTTCAGCTGTGATTAGAGCATCATACATGTTAATGACAAAAACATCTTGTGAACTACAGGCAATGCTAAAGTTGTCAATTGAAGAAATTGCATGATTTATATCCAGTTAATGTATCCTTCAACTTCATTTTTAATACATGTTTTATTGCCCTGGGCAAGACTCCACTACTTTGATCCTCTGCAAGTCTGTGCATAAAGGATCATAAGGAACTGTGCCATTAGGATTAGGGGAACAGCTTCTTTTATCAATTACATCAAAGTTTCATATGGTCCCCATTAAATAGATGCTCACACAGTAATATAAAAACAAATTCTGGCTACTTCCTTCTCTGGACCTTCTGAAGATTGTTGGTAAAAAAGAAAAAGAAAAGTGAGACATGAGCGTTTTGTGCCTTGACTCGACTCAGTGTTTGCATAGTAATCAGTTTGTAAATTTGGTTTGAATCACAAGTCAATCCTCAAAGCATTATGCTTGTTAGACCCACCGGCTTGAGGCTGGAAGCTTGGAAAAAAGCCAGGGGCATTTAAAAGCAGTCTTCTGTCCAAAGAAGGGATGAAAGATTACTTTTAACTTCTGCTATGCTATCAGTGTGCACTGCTGACACCGTTCCTGTGTTCTCTACAAACATCCTGGAATGCGTACCAACTATAGATGACACTAATGATAATAAACAGCAGGGGATACCATGTTATGTTGCTCACACTATCTTATTAGCAACTGAAAGAGCTGCTTTTATAGGATAAAAATATAACAAAAGTAAATGCAAAACCTGTCTCTGCTCAAGACAAAAGTATGTTAGTTTAACTCCAGTAATTACAGAACAGAGAAACTCGAATTAACACTCAGCAGCAGGAGATAAAAAACACAACCTCTAAAATGCCCTTGTGAGACAGTAAATTTTATGATGGAGTCCTCTGTGCTGGGCATTCACTGAGTAAAATCCCTCATGACTTGTTATATGGCAGCTAAGAGGAGATGGATCACCCGCTCAAAGCAGATGTTGTCGGCACACACAGGGCACTCTGAAAACAATGTGATCCTCACGGACTAACAAAAGCGCGCCCAGAGGCAGACCCAAATAAAAGTCACACAAGCACATGCTGATCTTAATCTATTACACGGACTGTGTGTTGACCACGCACGCGCGCACACATAATCTCCTTTCATTTTGCAGATCCACAAACAGCCAACCACAGGCACAGATATTCTCTGGGATTTTGTTGACACACAAAACACACATCACCCAGGCTTTATTTGTTTGTGTTTTATTCTCAACCACAGAGAGGACATCACACCGAGAAAGGCTGTCAATAAAATCACTGTGTCCTGCAGTGTTTGTTTTAGAATAAGTGCTAAGGTCACACCATGTTACTGACAGCAAGTGCCTACTGCAAAAAAAAAATAAATATATATATATAGCCTATATATATATATATATATATACATCCCTGCTTCTGACCTCATATGTAATCTTCTAGAACATGTCCTGAAGCACAGGATGGAGGACGCAGATGTAAAATCTCTGAAAGGAGGGCAGGTGCAGATTAGGAAACACATGTAGGCAACAGAAAGGGGGCAAAGTCAGAAATATTTCTAACAAAGTAGAATAGACAGAATCGAGTGCAAGCAATTTCATTTTAATTAACAGTTTATCTCTTAAGTAAGAAGAAATAGTTAACATTATTTAGTTCACCTTTACTAAAGTGTCTACCATTTTATGTTTCATCGCAGTACTTCCATAAACTATAATGTATTTAACTGGGAATTTATGTGATAGACTAACAGAAAGTGGATTATAAATGTGATGTTGAAGAAGTGCTGTATGGTTTTTAAACATTTCTACTCATTAAAATAGGTATTGTGTCTCATGCGTTCAAGCCCATATGCTCTGGAACTCCTATATGAAATACATTGCAAACAATTCCCTTCAGTAGCTGCCAAATTAGTGAAAAACACACGAGCAACATTTGTTTGTAATTCAATAACTCAGAAAACATTAATGAACTTGCTGTCCCTGCCATAAAATATGGAGGTGACAGCATCATACTGAGAGAATAATTTTCTGAAGGAGGGGCAGGCCAGTTCGATCTGTCCCATCACAACATATCCCCAGCCTACATTTAATAAACTCTCTAGGCCCAGGCTTCACCATCCACTTTGTATTTCAAAAACTCTGTTAAACTTTTATCATTGTCTCTTGTATGTGGGTCAGAAAACTCCCTTGAAACATTACACATCCAACTGGCATATCTGGCAAACATCTCAGTCTAATTTCCAAACCAGGGAGATATTCGTCAAAATATTTACAGATGTAACTGCAGAGGAGGATGGCTCTACAAAGTTGATTTTAATAAATGCATGCCACTCTTTTACAGTATTTATTGGAAGAAAGAAAAAGGAGAACTACCCTTTCACTTCCTTTTCACAATGTTGCATTACTTTGCACTGATCGATCACTTAAGAAACATTAAAATTTGTGGTTTTCAATGTGATAAATAAAAATCAAGGTGTGTAGACATGTTTGCTAGACCCTGTGCATGCATCTGCTCTGTTAGAGCTTTTTTCAAGCAACAAATGCCGAACAACACTGGAAATTAAAAAAATAAAACATCTCATAAATCTTTCTAATAAAGATATGAACACAGGGGGATTTTTATTCCCTTTTTATGTCTGTTTTCCTTTATATATTCAGATGCTTGCATGTTTTCTAAAGTCACCCCTGTCATGGGAATAAAAATGGAGCGCAGGCAAACACAAAGCTAAATGTCAACGTTCTTCCCATGGGTAAATGAATCATATGGTGTTTGAAGACTGGGGTAGAAAGGTGTGTAATAGACTCAAGCTAGGCCAAAGTTAAAAGATGAAGAAATCTGGCCTATTAAGGAAAAAGTCAGTTTAAGTGGGCCATCCATATTTCACTCATTATGAAACAAACTGTTTGGCATAATGGTTTTATTATTGGTGCTGTACATTGAAAGCTGTAATGTGCACAAATACTTTAATCCTGCAGATTTTGGTAAATGTCCACCACTGAAAAAGGATAGCACTGCAAACTATATCCACAAATTCTCTTCATCGTCTCTTTTGTCTGATCTGTAAGTGAGAGACAATTTGTATTACATGTCATTGGTAAAAGGATTAGGAGGCATGATTTATGCTCGAAAGACATTTATCGTTCAAAGCAAATGAGTTTCTTTTCTCAGAGGAACAATGGGGAACAGCCCGACTCCTCCCTTAATCTCTGTGAACAGAAAAGGCTCACCAAAGTGGAACTCGTGGTCCATGTAATTCAGGGCTTGATTAAACCATCACCCAAATTTTAAATTAGCCTTGCTCTCTATTCACCCAGTTCTAAGCATGGATCACTGTTATACAAGTCAATCAGTGGTCAGAACAATCTGATGTTGAAGAAGCAGAGAGGCAGCAGCTTAAATAAAAGGTTTGTTCACCTTCAAAACTGTTAGAAAATTTACCTAGTATAATGGTTTCTTTTATTCTTTTTCTTTGTCCAGAGAGCCAGAAGCAAACTCCAAGCTGAAGGTGCCTTTCTTTTCTTTGAAATCGGCAGCTGCAAAAGAAAACCTGTCTACTGTTTACAACTGTCTCTTTTGAAAATGATTTCTTAGAATTGGTTTTTGACACAGCTCCAGGATATTCTGTCTTTTCCATCCCAGATCCAAATGCGTACAAGTGTTGTTTCTTTTTTTCAATTCTTTTTTTTTTAATTTTAGATTTTTTTTTTTTCTCTTTGCTTTTGCCAGCAAAGCACATGAGCAACTCTCTGAAAACACAAACCATTATTCTGTCCTATACCTTGGTCCAAGCTTGACAAGGTTGAATGGAACGTTTCCTGTGTACTGCGCATTATGTGTTTTTCACAGTCATCAGAGGTTTGTCCATAATCTTGATGAGCTCAAGGGAACATCGGAGTCAAAGAAGTCAATATGATTGGCACGACTTTGAACCTTGTTGGGGCTGGGGGGTTTCTTGGCTGTTAACACATGGCGCAGTGCTCAGCCAGGGAGATTAATGGTTGTGACTGCATCAGCCCAGTGACTGGGGATCAGAGGATGTAATTGGGTTGAACCCAAATATGGGCATTTTAGACAGCTGCTCATAGCAGGAGCCAATCACATGCTCTCATCTGCATGAAGCTTCCAGTTGTTTACCGCCTCAAGTAAAGATACACCTATCTCCTCTGTGCCAGCAAAGGTGGTTTGAAACTTTTAATTACCTATCTAATGTTTAAAATAGCTACTCACATAAAGAAAGCATTTGCATTGGAATTATAGTTTTTCTGGAAAAAATACAAAATATATTAAAAATTTATTTATATATAACCGTGACTTGATAGTTTAGAGCAGCCAGTGTTTCTTAAGTCGTAATTCGGTATAGCAGGAAACTTTTTGTTTGGGGGCTCTGCATTTGGCAAACAACAACAAAAAAATAGAGACTCCTTATTCACCACATGATTTGTCAACATACCACAATGTAGTTTATTTCAAGAGTAAAGCAGATTACATTCTTGATGACCTCTAATGAAAATTAAATATCTGAAATTGAGCCACTCTGTATAACTGTTAAATAATAACACTGAAAAAACTGCAATTCTCTTATGCAAATAAACAAAACACATACTGAAGCAAGATCACAGCACAAGTTTTCAGAGCAAAACTAATATCAAGATCAACAGAAATGTATCTTGGGCTATGACTTATATTTGGATAAGTCAGTTGCATGAAGATTGAGGCTAAACATTCAGGCTTACTATTTTACTGAGCTGTTTTCTCAATCGCTTAGACCTATAATGCCAGATCTGCTCGTTAGTGAATAATGACAACACAAAGGCAAGTTAAATTACATGGTGACTGAGAGATTTTTTCCGCTGGATGAAATTGCTTTTCACATTGTTTTCCAAAATTTTATAACCTAATAAAGCCATAGTTGAAAGTAACAATGTTTAAATTGCTGTTATATTCTAGAGTTATTTTGTCCATCAAGCCTTTCTTTCATTTCAGCAGACACGCGGTAATTTATTGCTTTTCAACACAAGGATGAAAAAAACAAACAAACAAACAAACAAACAAACAAACACTAAGTAAAGCCAACATGAAATAAAAACTAAAGGTATTGCCAAAAATTTTAAGGTCACTTTTTGGACTTGAATAACTCTAGATCTAATATCTACTATGTCTGCAGCTTTGGTGAATAAGATGTACAAATGTTTCTAATACACTAAAGTAATCTTTGCATTAATGCCAGCCAACCTGAAAAGAGCTGGTCCCGCTCTTTTGACTTTACCATGCTCCCTTAATTCTAGCAATGTCCCCCACTCTGATCCCCGCCGCACCTGGATGAAAACCTGGTTCATGTAAATTTATTGGTGACATTGAGATGGCTCCTTGCTATTCAAATGAGGCCTGCCTCATCAGACGCTAAACTGTACCATGTATTGGCTTGTAGCAGTAACCTCCCCACAAACAGCTGTGACCCCATGCAGGAAGTCAGACATCCCACTTCCTGTGGCAAGCTGTGCCACTGGCTCTCTTAGCCGTGAATGGCTTTCTAATTGGTGTCCTTTCACCTCCTTACTTTGAGATGCTCCTGCTTGACAGGTCCTGACAGCAGGGGGAGATGTCCTTGGGGGCAGAGAAAAAAAAAAGTCAGATATCAGAAAATGCCTGGACAGTTTCTAAGACCTGTCTTTTTATCAAGTACCCTGTAGAGAAATAAAAGAAATCCCTTCAAGTCTTTTAAAACTAAACTTATATGGGCTTTGACTAGAGATGAACTATGAGAATTTTTATTTTTTTTACAAGCATGTCGTGGTTTGCTCGATAAATAGTCATGTTAAATCCTTGAGGCTAAAGGAACTTTTTCCATTGTATCACCAAAGTTTAAGAAGCTGTAAGTTTAAAAGACACCATTCACTCAGTTAATCTTTCTTTGAGCTGCAGAATAGCTGTTTAAGTAATGAAATTCCTTTATTTATATAAAAAGGTATTCTCAGTATTGAGCGAGGTCAACTTTATACATAAAGAAGTAAACAGTTCAGGGTGTTGAACATAATGTAGTTTTTTTTATTTTTCCTTTTTCAATATTCTTGATAATGGTCAGTAACATTTTATTTTTCTTAGCAAATTGAAAAGGCTGAATGAATTTACACTGTGGAAATAGCTATATTTATGCATTATGTTTTCCATCAAACTGTGAATAGTGTTAACATAAAGGAGATAAACACCTAGTAGCAGGCGCATTGAAAGGGTAAATGCTTAAATGCACAGTTCATCAAGTATTATGGGTATTTGTAAATTAAGTAATTGGTGTAAATTATAACAACTATTTATATAATCTGTAGGGTAGGCATTGACAGATAATTTTATATCATACATGTCTTTATGTATATTTTATGTTAGGTGAACTTAACCCTTTGCTTACAATTAACTTGAAGAATTGGCAGTGTGTCAAAATGTTTTTTCCCCAATGTAACTGCCCAAATGTACTCTTTAAGTGACTAAATTGTGCAGAGATGAAGTAATATTCTGTTTCTAAACTCCAAATTAACGGATAAAATGTTTAACATACTGAAAGAGATGCACATAATTATCTAGAAAATTATTTTTCATTTTAAAGGAAAAAGTTTTAGAATAATGTTTTTCTGATTTAGAATAGATACATAATGAACAACCCAGGCTGGTCTGTCCTGAAAACAGAGGCTAATGCTTAGACTAACCTACAGTAGTGGAAAAGTACATAGTATTGACATAAAATAACATTCACCTGAACCACTATATCAATTTTGCAAAAAGCTGCAGCATGTAACTTTTATTAAAAAAAGTATATATTTGTTAAAATTATCAATATACTCTGACAGTATATTGATAATACGCTGTCAGAGTGTATTATCAATATACACTCTGACAGTGTATATGTCAGAGTGTATAAGGCAAATAATCTGTAAAAGAAAAACAACAAAAAAAACAACAACAAACAAAAAAAAAAAACCCTCAAACTCTCAGAAATACAGTCCAGAGTTCAGTTTTCAGATTAAAGTAAGTTCTGGAATTCAAGATCCCAGTATCTCTGGATGAAGAGTGGAGAGGATATCCATGTTGATTGACGTTTCATGCTCTAGAGCATGCCATGTTTCCCTGTTCTGACAAGCTGCATAGAGGTGCTGATTTTATTTTCCAGTGGGATTTGGCACCTGCCCACACCGCAAAAGGTACCAAAAACTGGTTCAAAGACTGTGGTGTTCCTGTTCTTGATTATCCAGCAAACCCCCCTGAGCTGAGCCCCCATAGATGATCTGTGGGCAGTACTCAATAGGAAGCTGAGAGACACCAGAACCAGCAAGAGATGTAGATGTGTATGCAGCTACCTGTCGTCCCATCGGCTTCCATTACACTTACACAAACCCACAAGCTGATCGTCTCTTTGCCACGGTGCACTGATGCAATATTTTAGGCAAGAGGGGGCCCAGTCAAGTATGAAGGACATAGAAATGTACATGCTTTTCAGAAGCCTGAAAAACATCTATTTTTGATTAGTCTCATGTGATATTCTGATTTTCTGTAACCCTCCCGCAGTCTTAAGAGACGTAGGGTAATCTAGACCCTACAAGTTTTTTTTTACTGTGTGTGCAGTCCATTTTTAGGAGTTCTTTTTTTTTTTTTTTCCCCCACCAGGGGGCTTTTTTGTGGGCTCTAGTGTCCCTTATTTTGACAGTAGGCTGACAGGAATGGGGTAAGGAGAGGGAGGAAGACATGCTGCAAATGCCGCCGGGTCCTGGAGTCGAACCCGCGACGGCCGCGACGAGGACTCAAGGCCTCCAAATGTGGGTCGCGCTAACCCCTACGCCACCATGGCATGCCGTTTTTTTCCCTTTCTTTAACAGTTTTGAAAACTGATGATCTGACTGGACAATTCCCCTTCTTCCCTGCTGTCTGTCTGGGACATTTCTGCTCTCTAAGACGCTGGGAGGGTTAACTCCAAGCCATAATCATTAAAATGGTAAAATAAAGAAATTAATATTTTACTCTAGGTGTAATGAATCTATGTTTCAATTTCTGAAATGACTAGGAAAAAAATTGCACTTTTATGTAATATTAAAATTTTTTGAGATGTGTTAGTCTTGCTTGTTTTATTTTTACTATGCAGGTATTCCCATTATTCTATCCATTGGTTTTCTTTGTGTTAGAAACATTTATTCTGGCTTCCCAATACCACTTTATCTGAACCTTGGACACAATGTTAGAGTTAAAAAAGAACAAAACACGTGATACCATATTCAATCATGTGTTGTGCAAAACAATGACCTGCAGTCCACTCACAATATATCTCTTGCTCTTTAATTGGCTCTTTAGATCTGCATGTTGCTGCATCGATCAGCAAGAAAACCCAACACTACCCACAGAAACACACCAGGGTCACTTTGCTTCATGATTTACTTGTTGCACTTTTGACTTCAGGTTCAGCTCTGCATCTGGCACCCTCCAGTGCTTCTTTGATGATTTTGTTATAGTAGGAGTGAGGAGAACCATCTGCAGCTAAATGTCAGTAAGATCAAGGTGCTTGTGGTGGATTTCCGACAGACCGAGAAGCTACTGACACATGTCATCATTCAGTGTGAGGAGCTGGAAATTCTCCAGACCTACAACTACCTGTGTGTGTATATCGACAAGCAGGCAGACCTGAGCAAGCTCCCTGAGCACATGCCTCTGAAAGAAACGAAGATGTTTAGCAGATTTGAATACATACACTGAGTCTAATAAAGAATCTTAGCCCAAGGCTGTGTGGTAGGCTCATAAATGTAAGATCTAGGGGTCATAGATGGCTCATTGACTAATAAATGAAAAAAAAAAAAATGTTTGCCACAAATTCACTTACTCTTATATCAGCTGCCATAAAAGAAGTGAATCATTTCTTTTTGTGTGGTCAGCTGAAGCAACCTTCAGCATGTTTTAATAGGAATGAGCTGAGAAAGGAGCTAAACTGCCAGCCCAGCAATTAAAACCAAACCAGTTTTCAATCACAGATTTAAAATTAATCTATTTATGCACTCTATTTTCAATGAACTACAAGTGAATCTTGATGTACTTGTAAAACACTTGCAATAACTAGCAGAATAAAATCAAAGCTTTAATTCATTTACAGAATTCAACTTAAAAAGTAAACTTTTTCTAGCTTAATCTCCTGCTAAAATGTTGTTAATAAAAACATAGGATATGTCTAATTTGTGGTAATAGACGGGTAATTTATTTTGACGAACTTCTATCTGGACACAAAATCATAGCTATTTTTAGAGCTGATATTGTGTGTTGTCAGTATGTTTAAATGGCTTACTTTTTTCTGTACTCGTATTTCTTAATGATATTCTACTTCCATGTATTCTGGTGGAGTTTTCTACTGTCCCAAGAGCCATAATTAAGTTTCTATGATATCTCCTTTTTGTCAAAAAAAAGTATTTTCACCTGAAATATCTGCAACCTGCATACAATCCAATTGTACATGTGAAGGTACTACAAGTCCGGTTAATAGAAAAGAAAAATCCAGAGTGTGGAACATAAAGTATCTAAGATACCTGTGGTTTTGATATTGAGTGCAGTAGCCTTGCTTTCAAACTTTATCTGATGGTGAACAGAGGAAAGGAGAGCTATCTATATTGTTAAAGCCAAAGCCTGTGGGCATCAAACATCGAAATGTCAGGGTTGGGATAAATTCAAAGGATAAATTATTCATATGGCCTCAGTAAATGCTGTGCATGAGGTCACAAACGCGCCTCAAAAGCAAAAGAATATTTGACAGGAAGCTGCACAGAAGTAGTCCTCCAATCCCTTTTAGGGAAGGATGGGATTTTCACTGTAGCAGCTGTGTAAGCAAGTAGGGGAAATGACCTACCCAGTAAACCTCAAACAATTAAGAATTGTCCAAAAAGGAGAAAATGGATTCTTAACTGAACATTTACTTTCATTTAAGAAAATATGCTATCCATGGGAATGTGATAAAGTGAAATGAGAGAGATGATAAGTCAGATGTATTGATGTCATTGTAGATTTAAGCAAGGTTTAGATCATTTTGATGGGCCCAGTGCAACAGCACAGCAGGAGTCTTTTCTTGTCAACTCAATGACAACAAAATAATCTTAATCAAATGAAACAGTCAATAAATTAGTTGCCTTGTTAAGTGAAAACCATATGCTTATATTGTTTTTCCCCTATAACTTAAATATCAAAATTAAGAAAGCATACTAAAGAAGAATAAAAGCTTTTGACAGATAAAATGTTTTAGATCTCAAAGTGCAGTGATTAGAAACTAACTCCAGGTAAATATGTATTTACCTCATTGCTGCTTGGGATTAAAGACACAGTATCAGACTGACTGATGTTTTATCTTTAAAAACTAATTTCTCTTGCAGTGACCCTCAGGGATCAATTCTTGGCTTACATTGCATTTCAGAGCTATTAAGATGACAAAGAAAGTGACCTACCAATAAAGTTGAGTTAATTTGGACATGCAACACCATATTTATGACAATTGAAGGTTACATAGTTACTTGAATGTGCCTGGAAAATACATAAGAGCCCCCTTTAAAACAAAACAGTATCTTTCATTCTTCTTGAATATGAAGAAAGCAAATTAGATGATTACAGATTTCAAGAGAAACAGCAAACAGTATTTCCATTCTGTTTTTTTAAACACAGTCTTACCCCATTTTCATCAAAGTGCCTGATGTTGTCAGCCATTGTGGCTTTGTAAAAGAAACAAACAAAATACTTCCATATTGTAGGTTCCAGTCTACAATCAGAAAGTAGATTGTAGATTGCAAGTGATTACATTAACAAGTGCTGCACTAATATATAAATACCTGTTTTGTCACCATGTGGTCATTCTGTACCAAATTTAGAAGTGAAGCTGAGGGAGGAGTTGTGGCCAGTGCACAGAAAACTTGGGAGCTCTGGAGCTCCAGGTTGCAGATCTCTGATCTAGATGTTGAATAATCTTATATCTCAATAAAGCAAAAACTAAAAGTTTCATTGCAGTAGAATTGTGAAATTAAGAACTTTCCAGAACTGCCCATGGTCCAAGCTTCTGCAGCTTCAGAATGGGATATTATGTTGTAATTAATATTGAATAAGAGATTTTTTTAATCAATTTGGACTCGGGCATAATATCTAAACTTTAGTATATTTGGGAGCTACAGCTCCACATCGACCATGAATTCATGAGGCAGTAACAGGTTATGACAGCCAGTTCAGCCTATGTAAATAATTAGGACAATAAGGGCTATAAAATACATTATATTACACTGCAAGTCTTACATTTCACAAAACATTCTTTAGTGCTCTGTATCATGTGTTCTAAAAACAATAAATGTTATGATACTCACCCCAAGATGAAAGATGAAATTTAGTACTGTAGACCTCAATGCCTCCCATTGTAGTCCTGGAGTGTTTTCATTGGTGTCTTTCTGATAGTTGTCATCTCCAGAGTACGGACTGCACACCAGTTTGCTTCCAGAGGCCCAATTATTCTCATGTCCTTCCAGTGTCTTTGTGCTGCGAAAGAATCCATTGGCAAAGTTTGCATGACAGGGTGTCAAGTGAAGAACTCTCTTTTACTCATAGCATTTACTGTCAAAGTTAAAGAGTTTCTCCATTTTACTAAATCTGTCTTCTTCAAAGGTGGTGGTGATAGCGCCTGATATATTGCATTCCAACTCCACTGCAAGTGGGATCAGCTCTGGCCATGGCGCAGAAATTGCTGTAGAGACACATTGTAACAGCCACACTTCAGTTTATGAGAAACATGTTCAGCTATTTGTTTGATAACATAAACCCAACCAGGAGGTATTAGCTTAACTAACCATGCTTTAGCCAGATATCGGCCAAAATCCACAACAATAGCGGTGTGAACAGTCATTCAAAGATGGTATGTTAAACTTTGTATGGTATGTTGGTGCGTCACCACCAAAATTAAATGAGCTGCTGGCTCAAACTACTCTGTAATCAAGATGAATTGGAAAACAGAGTTTCTTTAAAAACTGCTTTTTACAGCATGGGGTTGTTTCTTCATATTTACAAAAAAAAAAATAAAAAAGAAAAAAAAAATGCTACTTTCTCAGAAATAGATGTTTTTCTTCTTTTCTTTCTGTTTATCCTCTGCTGACTTGGTCCTACATTTTTCTGAAATGTCACGTTTGATTTTAAAGTTTTAGAAGAGCTGCTCCCTCAATACCTTGGTGCATTTTTAGCATTACATACTCCTAATCAGACCTTATAGTAGCTACTCCTAATACTGTAGCAAACATTGCCCCTGCCAATTTGGGGAAACATTTTGAAAACCCTTTTTTAAATCCCTTACACTGAGGTCTAACAAAATGGATGGAGTTTTAGACTGTGTAATGTCATTGATTACAAACATGAAACCTTCTTCAGATTGCAAGAGACAGGAAGTATGTTTGTCTAATATTTCAAACCTTCTGCTGAGCATAATTTGATTAGGTCTGAGACATACCCTTAGGGTTGTAGAAACCTTTACCATTCTAATCTACTTTATTAATGAAATTCTTTATTAAGTGTGTTTATGTCTTTTCCCTCTGTCTGGAGCTCATATTGGTCAGACAATGTCTGTAGATTTTGCAAACTGAAAGCAGTGTCACTTGGGAAAAAAGAGTCTATTAATCCCCAATGACAAAAACAACCTTTTGCCAAACTCTTGTCTTTCAAAAACATAGATTGCTATATTTCTAGTCAATCTCTTTGCCAGTGTCAAGGAAACCAATGCTGACCTTCATTTAGACAAAAGAATGACAATACCGTGGGGAGATAAGAAAGTGAGGGGGCTGAGTGGGAGGTGGGTGGGGAAGAAAAAAGGAAAATCAATAGCTCATTTTCTGCTTTTTTGTATAGGGATTGTGATGTTTGCTGAGATAAAGGTCGACCAGCCTGAGAGATCTCTCACGCCGTCTCAGCTTGAACAACCATGAAATTGCTATTGTGTCCGCAGCAATTTAAAAGTGAGAAATCAGATTTTGCCCTATAGCCTTTAATGTGCCTTATGGAAATAAGGTCCTCAGTGCATTTATGTGCATAGTCTTATTTCCCCATCAAAAATAAAACTCATATATGCCTCATTTTTATTTTTTGTAAAAAATAAAATAAAAATGAAAGTCTTCTGTAATTCTTTGCATTTGTACTATATCAAGTTTATATATATATTCATCAACCACCAAAGATTAATAAGCTCTCTCAATTCAAGAGTCTGCAGCTTTCCTGCCGCATCTGACCAAATTTTGAAACCTATTAGTCAAGTTCTCTTGCTGAAGTCATACTAGTCAAGGAAGACAATGTGAGGAGGCAATAGATGCATAGATTATTAATTTTGGAAGTTGTGAACTGCACTGTTTTATACAACACCACTCATCCTTTTTATCACTGGCCTTATTGTGCAATCTCTCATCTCCCATGCATGCTTCTTGAAGGACTTCAGAAGTTTGCAGCAGTGTAGCACACTAAACAAATTATGGTGATCAGGAACGGATGCATGCAGTGTAAATCCAGGGTAAGGATAAAGAAGAAGAAGAACCTCTCAAGGGCACAGAACCCCACACTAAGGGATAGAATCTGTGCTTACGAATCCCCTGACAAACGTCTTTTAAAGGAACACTAAACAATACTTTCAAATTTGAAGTTTTCGGATGCATCATGTTTGACCAAGTATCCAATTTCTCAGTGGAGTATTATAACTACTTAATGAATGGAATACCAAAAGATAGGAAAGTGGGGAACAGTGGTAGGCATCACCTTTTGAGATGGCGTTCAGCCTAATGGCTCCCACATTTTTGGCCGTAATGTCCACAGACAGTTAAAATTTCACAGTTGAGAGTACCAATTGCATGCATCTTGACATTTACCACAATCCTCGCATTGAATACTGACAAGTTTGATGAGCTAGTCTTTCGCTTTTAATCCTCAGCGAGTATGCACGGACCTCCACGAAGTGAAGTACACTCGAGCATGTGGAAGCTTTTATTGCTGAAGATTGGTGCTGGACATGAGATGGAAAGATTGCCAGATGGATGGAATTACACAGAATCACCTGTGAGATAGAGATAATTCAAATCTGCAAAAAAGTAGACTACCAAAAATGTAAATATGTCTATGAAACCACATCTGTTGTGTGTATAAACAGCCATAAATGATACATGACAGCATATATGTGCAAATACTAGTGCTGTCAATAGTTAAAATATGTTATCAGCTTAATAAAACTCTAGCACTAGGAGGAGTAACAATTAATCACTTTGGTCAACTTTGTAAGCTTGAAATATAAAGATGCACATTATCAAAACATGTTTACGGAAAAGTTTTATTGTTTCAAACCAGAAATCTCAGTTTTTCAGAGTTTTATGTTCAGCAAGGTTTAAAGAAGCCTGCTGAGATCTCAAGAAAAGGCATTATAAATACATGTAGTATTATTATTATTATTATTATTATTATTATTATTATTATTATTATTATTATTATTATTATTATTAATAATAAGTCAATTTTTAAAGTGTAATTTATAAAATGGACGTGGAAGAATAATTCACTGTTGCAATAAATAGGCTTTAATATACTACCTGGATAAAACAAACCCCAGGGATGGATTTTTTATCCAAACGTCCATCGCTGGGGTTTGTTTTAAAGAATTCTTGGCAGTAGTAGACTTTATTTGACAGTAATCTAAATGAGAGAAGAGGGGAAAGACATTCCTATAGTACTCCAAATTATAAGTTGTGTTTTTTAGATAGTCAGATCCATGTTTGGCTTTTTTCTACATTCTTTAACGTCTTTAATTAGGTTCTTTAACTTCCATAATTCTCCCTCTTGGCTGACATGGGATAAATACCCTTGCATGGCTTAAACAGAAATTTAAATCTTTTCGTCTTTTCTTTTAGAAAATTATTTTATGACGCAAAGCTGCAACCAAGTGACTCTTTGGACACTTCCACATAAGGTCTCATTTTATTTTTCTGCTTGAATTATGGCAACCACAAAACTCCAAATCTAAAACAATGCAATTGTGCAAAGAGATTTGCTACTTTCAAAACTTCTGCAATGCCATCGTAACCTTTACAACAGTTGTTATTTTCCATTAGACAGTTATTGATAAAGGGGTTTTAATACATATCACCAAGTGCAAGGTACCACTGACAGGAAAAGTGAGAAACCATGCTGGTATCAAAGCAATGATAAAGAAAATCAAATCACAGCAATGATTGGGCCATTATATGTATCAACATGGCACAGACATAAACATGTATTGTAAAACATATGGAGAAATATAAAAAAAAAAGGATAACAAAGCAAATAAATAAGTGAAATGATCAGCTGGTAAGGTGTGTCTATGTTGTATATATGATGCAAGATACATGAAGCGAAACCTCAGAAATCTGGCAACCAGCTTGGATGGGCGGACCACCAGATGTTTAATTTTGATAGCGAGCATCATGACTGATGAGCAGGTATCCGTGAAGCATAAACTATGGGCTCCACTAACGGAATACAGTGATTAGAAACAGAAATATGTTTTGTCTTTGCTTTCAAAACAAATTCCAATTGAACTTGAAAGTGTTTCATGAAAATTGCATCTATTGACAAGCGATTAAAGCCATAAACTCTTCGTGAGTGTACTCATCTGTGCTTTTAGTTCGTTTCCTGAAGGAAAAATCATGCATTCAAAATTTGCTTCAACAATAGATATCATAAAAGCATTTTTGTATTTCTCCTGGGTCTCCCAAATAACAAAAACTGGAGTTCTGTACAAAACTAGTGAATGTAGTAAGTAAATGGTTTAAGATGCAGTATGTAATTTTTTTTTTCTTTTATTTTGTGGTGTTTTAGTTTTATATTATGTGAACAATTCCAAATTAAGGTATAGGAGCTCATTTTTAAACAAATTATCTGCCTTGTACCATACTGCCACAACATAGTTCAACAAATATGTAAAAAAAAAAAAAAAAAAAAAAAATGATAAAAGTTATATACTGCAGCTTTAAGCTACCAAGTTACTTTTTAAGGAGTAATCAGAAATCAGCTAAGAAACCAAGTTATTTTTCCCAAGGTAACTAAGCCATCATTGTTTGCCAAAGTGCTGGACATAGATAGATACCTCAGAATTTGACCATTCTTAAAACTATAATAATCTGAAACTGCTAAATAAACTAATGCAAATCAATAGCATCAAAGGAATAAATAGATGTAAATAATGATACACAAATGTAAAAAGTCTAACTAATACCCCCCCCAAAAAAGCCGAAATAGGATCAAAAAGTTTTAATCCATGTTATGGCGTATAATGTAGCTGGGTAATAAACCTGAGTGTTGGTTATCGGTGGGACTTTGCTTGACCAGCCATTAGAGCAGCCATTGCTGCCAGGGGAGATGCATAGACTTCTCAAACAATGAATAAGTTAAAGCAACACTCAGGGTATGTTTCTGTTGGCGGAATGGAATTATAACATAATATAAATTTTTTTAAATCTATTTTGCCCCACCCTTAAAGAAAGCATGCATTGTTTAAATATTGACCACAGCCATATTCCTAGGCACTGGCTCCCCGTAGCTCGGAGAATAGACGTTCAAAAAAATATGCATAAATCTCTGTATGGCTGAATGTATCTGTCAGGTTACTTCTGCATCCACAGAATCAGAAACAAACATAAAGAAGTATCATTCAGTTTTTATACTTCTTTAATCTGGGACAAGTTTCTAAAAAACTGATGAACCACTGAGTTTCTTTAAATCAAGGCTAAAACCTCATTTATTTAGAGATGCCTTTGTAAAAAAAGAAAAAAAAAAGTAAAATAGTCAAAACATTTTTAATATATAATTTTTTTTTACCAACTCCACAATATTTTGGCATACCATTTGTTGGTAAGCAGTCTTTGCAAACCTCTTTCCAAGCAAAACAAAATAAAATTTCTCATATTACAAGAGAATGAACAGCCTAAAAAATTTCAGGGAACTACATTAAGTTCTAAAATGATTTTCTTAAATGCCAAGCAGATCTTTAAACACCAGCCTATAGCACCAGATGGGTTTATCCCAACATCCTTTTCCCCATCATTTTCTGAATAGTATGCATTTATAAAAACTGAAGGATAAACTGTAATTGCTGGGTACTATTCCTGTTAGACTTAATATTACTTCTCAATTGTGTCTATAGTTCCTTACCCAGAAAAATAAAATACAACTAGAGAATACTGGTACAAGAATAAGAGCTTATAGCAGCTACACAGTCAGATGCAGCAAGCAGAGAAAATTATTATATGGTCACACTGCTGAAAGGGTGTGGTTGGTTATGTGGATGAGATACTAATATTGCATTGATCGACATCTCATTTCTGTAATAAGCAAAGCAATCTGCCCAGAGCAGAATAAATTAGGACCGAGTTGCAAATTAGCAGAGATGCTAATAATCAGGAGTGGGTTATTTACCAATGACACAGGTGCAGCTTGTTTCTTCTGCTATTATAACAGGACATGATTATGATCATATGGCCATGCTTGTCTGCAGCAGAACCATGATTATAGCCCTGCTTAGCTGTTATATTTTATTAAAAATGTAGATATTTTTCTTTTGATTATAAAAGGCTTACCTCAGAAACTAAATACATATTAAGAATTCCTGGTTGTTTTCAATAAACTTCTCACTAGAGTAGCTTACTGACAACAACTACCCATTACAAGGACTGTTGCTGAAAATATGAGGTGCATAAAAAGGCAGATTTGAACAATAAATGTTGATCAAGTGAAGCAAATGAAATTCTTATGATGAGTCAGATGCATATTGGGGACCAAGAAAAGTCAGAGATATCAATACTCTATTATAGTTTACTCTAAGTAAAGCTAAGACGTGCAAATATTAAAGAAATATTTCTAAATAGGCTTGAAAACTTAAAATTGAGTAAGCCTTTCAAATGGCTGGTGAAAAGTTTTGTGGTCTTTTAGTTTTAAATCATGTGAACATTTCTTTTTAGAATTTACACATATGATATGCAACAAATTATTTATTTTTTAATTTGGATCCTATGTAGAATCTCTCACAAATCTTCTCATGCCTAAAAACTATGGACCAAAGATATTTTTTTTAACTTCTCTTTTTTTGATAATGGTCTGATAACATCATTGTGTCCCAGGAATTGGCACGACAGACGGACGGACGGACGGACGGACAGACGGACGGACGGACGGACAGGCGGGCAGACAGACAGACAGACAGACAGACAGACAGACAGACAGATAGACAGATAGACAGATAGATAGATAGATAGATAGATAGATAGATAGATAGATAGATAGATAGATAGATAGATAGATAGATAGATAGATAGTTTCGCAAACAATCCTTCTCCAATTAAATCAGTTGAGCTCAATCTGCAGATTGAGATAAGCTAGGAATGTATTTATTTTGTTTTAGGAGTTTGATTTCTGTTTTTAGTGAGAAAGATCAGAAAGAGAAGTACTGTCAATATTCACCAATACTCAGTTATTCTAATGCTTTATCAGATTTAATAATATCAGTGCCAAGTACATTGAATTAAATTCTGCAGCCTCAAAGTGCAGTAAAGAAAAAAACACTTTTCATCAGTGTTACAGCTCATTCACTAATGACATTCCTGATTCTGCAGCTCTTGTATTCTTCCTATACTTTCCTGTCTTGACAGTGAGAAATGTTTTTTTCTGCAAGTCAGCTTCAATTTTCTGCCCTAACTTGGCACTGCTTGCTTAAAAGAGCCATGATGTTCCAAAACACATTACCTAAGAAGTGAACATCATAATTTTTCCAAACACATCTGACTTAACAAAGCTGCAATCTACAATTCAACATCTCACATCTTGGGTAGGATTAAATTAGCATCTTTTGATTTGATTTAATGTGATTCCAGCTAATTTTTGAGGATAAAAATTACAGAAAACTTTTCCCTCCTCTTCAGAACTTGAGCTTTAATTTGAACGCAAAAAGTGTCTTAGGAGCTGAGAGAAGAGAAAGATCTATTATATTTGAAAAAGAAACTGAAGGGGCGTGCCGTGGTGGCGTAGGGGTTAGCTTGACCCACATTTGGAGGCCTTGAGTCCTCGACGCGGCCGTCGCGGGTTCGACTCCCGGACCCGTCGACATTCACCGCATGTCTTCCCCCCTCTCTCCACCCCATTTCTGTCAGCCTACTGTAAAATAAAATAAAATTTAAAAAAAGGGACACTAGAGCCCGCAAAAAGCCCCCTGGTGGGAAAAAAAAGAAAATGAAACGAACAAAAAGAAAATTGAAAATCTAAAAAAGTCTAATAAAAATGGACTGAATTAACTCCTTATTCACACCAAAACAAACATTATTTTTGATTATTTTTTTCAGATCTTACGATCAAAACTTGACATTTGCTTTCAACATTTATTGTCTCAGTTACAACTACATAATAATTAAAACATTAATTTCTACAATCAGGGAGCTGTACCTGGATGCATGAACAGAGCAAACAGAGCTGGTCACATTACACAGAAAGGCAATAAACTGCTGCAGCTTCTTTGTCACATTCTCAGATTGTAATTGATCGTTTCTCAATAATCAAGAGCCCACACCCTCTGTACGAAGCAAATAGCGTAGGACAAGGGGCTGGTTTTACCAGGCTACATAATCATGGACCTTAGATCAACAACAGAGAGAGTGAGTTGAATTTGTCAGGGAACTAAAATCCCTGAGAAATACTTCATAACAAATTTTCTTGTTGCCAGATTATTTTATTGTTAAAATTGGGAATTGTTGGCCAAATAACTTTAACAAAGATCAATGTACCGAGGTTGATTCAAGATCCATGCACCACATTTCTATTCATTAACTTAATAAGCTGAATTCATGTGCAGATTTATGAAAGTTGTTTACTGAATAGTATGCAACTTTTTAAACAATTATCAATTACTTGTTTCTAGATGTTACACTATTCCATTGATCAAGTTTTCGTAAATGGCAGTCCGAACTCCAATCTAGAGAAGAGTGAGGAAAAACGATTTCTATATAAATCAAGGTATTTCTGTACTTTAAAAAGCTTTCAAATTTCCTCAGAATTTCATCACCTTGAGTATAAGCAATGCAAAGTAATGGAAAGTATTGCAGCAAGCTTCATGTTACCTGTAGAATCTGTAACAGAAAACCACCTGTTGTATGTGATTATTTCTGACATTGATGGCATAAGGACTAGAACCAGATAACAGATGCTTCCATCTAACCAGTCTGCTGGGCCACTAATGAATCACAAAGTCCTTGAATGCTAATCGGCATTTGAGAACTCCCAGGGTACGCTTGTTTTTTTTTTTTTTTAGCTAGAGTGGTTTTCCCTCTGCACCTGCACTATGACAGTTAAATGCATCTCCAGTGTGTGTGTGTTGCATCTTGTTAGGGATCGTATGCCCTTATTGGGAAATCAGTCAGAAAGATGTCATAAAATTAATCAGACATCCTCGGGTTTGACCAAAATTCAGGAATTTAAGAATTTTTTTCCTGTCAGTCATGACAACAACACATCAATAACAGTGACTAGTGAAATACAAGAGATCTTTTATCTGAATAAGCAGCCTCCCTTTGCCCCCCACAATTGACTTGCACACATCAACTGTTGTCTGCTGTGATCAATTACCTCAGATAAAAGTGACAAGGCTACTGCACCTTCACAGTGAAGCATTTCCTGTGCTAGCCTCAACACAGCAAGTGATGGGATGTCTCTGTCAGCAAATCTATCTTTTGAAATTCAGGCCTCTCAGCTGTGACACATGCTCAAACAGCAACAGAGATGTGACTACGGTATGGAAGAGAGGTGTCAGTTATTGAATGACCCCCTCATATATTGGTAGAAAGGAATGAGGTGTCAGACAAAAGTGGTAATAGAGTGGAATACATTAAATGATGTAGAGCGGCCAGCCAAGTGAAACCAATTCTGCCAGTTTCTTTAAAGCTCAGTTGCTCGAGAACAGAGAGCGCACACCTGGATGCGGTTTAGAGGATTATGAGAGGGAGGGAAACAGAGATGAATAATAGAAGAGATGAATAATGAAATATGAAACTGGAGAGGGGTTAAAATTAGCTATGATTTTAAGTCTGCACTTTATTGCTTTTTTATCTTTCTTTGTCTTTATCTATTTCATGATAGAAATAGACATGGAGAAACATTGTATATAATTTCTATGATAATCATTCAATATCAGGTCCAAAACACATCAAATTCTTCCCCCTGAGCTTTGGCAATAGTGATGTTGCAATCACAACAGTCTGGGTTCACTTCCTTCTTCCCTCACCATATGTTGATGTTACCTGGGCAAGGCACTTAACCTCAAGCTGCCTTTTGGGATTTATAGCATGATCTGCATAGCACTGTATGAATACGCTTTGAGTGCATCTAGGGAAATAAAACTTGCTTCATGTGGTAGGTATGACCCGAAAAGGCGTTAATTTTAAAACCAGTTACCATTTCCTCATGCAGCCCAATAGAATATAAAAAAAAAGTGTTAAGGATAAAACAGTGAAAATATATAATTGAAGAAAACAAAGCACCAACTATAGAGCACCAAATAAAAGGTTACTGATTATTTCACCCTTTGTCATCTTTGCAGTTTTTGCTGTAGCCAGCTCTGCTGGATACAGATTGAGCAAGATGTTTCTGACCCACTACGACTCAGCTTGTACTCACCAGGGGCATTTTTTGACAAATATTGATAAAGAATAACGATATAACTTATAATTTCAATGTATTATTTATTCATAGACTAGTATAATTATATTTGGTATAATGGCTACAATTAGTTGGTAATCACAGGTCATAATCTTATGCATTTTCTCCCCAAATGTTTCTGCTCAGAATAGAGTATAATACTAAAATCCTTTGAAAAATAATATGCCAATGCAGATTAAATGTGAGGTTTAAATAACCTATGATTTGTTTATTTAAATACCATAAAATTTAACTCATATGATGTGGTTTAATGCAAATTGACCCAGAGTAAAATTAATAAAAATAATGGTTCTTTTTTTCACTAGTTTTATTCTCCTTTCCATTTGGTGTGTTGATATCTTTCTTTACTTTGTAAATTAAATTATTTTAGTCTTTGAAATGTTGTTTTTTTTCCCTCTTAGAGCTGAGGGCCTTCTGTAAATGCAAAACTCAGTACTTTAAATAATGGAAAATCATCATATTTCATAAATAACAAATGTCTGCTTGTGACATCTTGTCTCACAGCCAGTGGTGGGAATTTTGGCTAGAGGGCTTTTCTGTGTGGGCTAGCTTCCTGTGTATTTTCACCACATACAGCTCAGTTTTCTCCAAGTACTTTAGCTTAATAGAACAGTTAAAATAAATGCATGTGAGATTTATTGCAGACGCTTTTATTCTTCCAAATTGTCCTGGATTTCATCCTGTCAGTGTAGCGAAAGTAAAGCACTCAAGCAGCTACAGCAGCAAAAGTGAGTAAGTTTAATATTATTGCAGTTATTCAACTTTTTGTATTTTATATTAAGGTGATAGATGTGTTTGGTTTGTTTCTTGTATAAGCTTGTATATTATTTTGCCTCATTCTTAAACTTGACAAGTGCGCAGGGAAAAACCTTACACTGCTTTTTCAAAGGGTTTTTAAACAAATGGTAGAGCTTGATAATCATTTGCATTTTTATGTTTGTAGTATACTTAAGCTTTACAGCATCATCTTAGGGGAAACATAATACTACTCCTGAATCTTATTTGTCTGACATTTCAGATGATTTCAAAGTACATCTCTTTCCCTCCCCCTTTTACTCTCTCCCTCAAACACACACACTCTCTGATACGTTCGCATCCTTCCCTCTTTCTGTCGTAAATCTCATAGCATTGGTTGTGAAAGCTGCTGGGATCTGCTATTTTGTTCTCTTTGGGATTGCTGCCTCTTCCCACTTGATCCAAACAGTCAGCTTAGGGAGCTTGTGGCGCACAGGCGCAGAAGTTGCCAAAGAGCTGTCACAGAGATGTCCGCATAAAGGATTTCTGCTGCAGACTAGAGAAGTTTGATACACGGAACAATGCTTCCCCTTGGTATTTTAATGTACATGTAAGAAGGTAGTTTATTCCATTGTAGTCTCATGTATAATATCACTTAACTATTTAAGCAAAACACAAGACAGCTTGAGAACAGAAAGGCTTTTAAAAAAGACAAATGCCATCATATTTTAGAGCCAAAAACCCTAAAAAAAAATCTTGACTTGGCCTTTCTGCTATTTTAAAAAGAGAATGAGTAACTTTAAATGGCAGTTTTGAAGCAAAAGTCTTTTGAGTAATATCCAGAAAAGCAGCTATGCACATAAACATCCAGATGACAATGCATGGTGTGTAACTACAGTCTTGAAGGCCGTCTCTTTCTATGGCTCTAAACAGAGAAAAAAAAGTGTAGGCTTCAGACCAAATATCATATTGTGTAAATTTTTGCAGGAAAAATCATGTATGCTGATGCTCTATGGGTGAAGTAAACCTCTAGAGAGTGGGGATTTTTATGAGAAAATTTAAGGCAAAAATCAGTTCAAACCTAAGGGAGAAGCACACAACGTAGATCATGCCATGGCTAAGGCAGTTAACCAGAAGATGAACAGTTCGACCATCTAGGCAACCACAGATATTGTTTCTGAACATAAGGTTTACAAAGCAAAAGATCCTTTTTGTCTTTTTTTTCTTTGTCTCATCTGTCAATATAGAACATCTTACTTCAGGAGATCATGTAAAATAAATCTCTCTCAATGTTCCCTCTGCATGTTTAGACTCCGACTACAGTTTAGATTGTCAAATCCTATAGTGGAGATAAATCCTCATAAGTGTAACTGTAACATGGAGAAAATTTTAACCTGAACAACCACATCATGACTCGCTAAAATAAACGCTAAAGTAAATCAGGCTTTTCTGATGACATAGTGATGAATGGACTGATGCATGCATGTGCACACCAGTGTAATAATGCTGGTCAGAACGTGAGCAGAAATAATATCTATCTTAATTCTGCCAGACTTTTTGTGTTTTCAATGCAACTTTTGTCAACAGACGTCAAACCATAGCCAGCTTGAATATCTTCAAGCTCATGCTCTTACACAACATTTCTCCTAGAGAACATCTCCCCAGTTATAAAGCTCTTACACTGACTCAATTTAGCTGTGAAAATCTACTTTTGCTAATTTATGAATCACTATTTATCTGTGACACCTTCCTGGAGGGGGGCATTGACTGAAATAATCCAGCCAACAACTAAACGATCTCTCTCTCCTGCAATTAATGTTTTACTTTTCATTATTGTAGAAACTAGACCTACGTCAGTTCCTCTGGGTTTTTTCTGTATTTGCTCTGACTTCTCACACAGTTGGTTGTGACAGATGGCCGTTCGCACTGAGCCAGATTCTGCTGGAGGTTTCTTCCTGTTGAAGGGGAGCTATTCTTCTTTACTGTGTGAGGGACTGCTGTAAAGACAATCAACGCAAGTGGCTGTCCACTACTGCTAAAGGCTTGTGACTCAATGCAACTAAATTACACTAAATTAAAGTTTAGGTAAAAGTCAGAGCAGGTTGGAAAAATGGTGCCAGTTATAAGCTTTATAGAACTTCACAATACCTACAACAGCATTTGACTTGTCAAAAGTTACATAAAAAGTAATTTTATGGTATGGAAATAAAAATCAAACATTGCTATGGGACATAGCATTTAGGAATTACATAGATTTTTTTTTTAACTCAACATTTTGCACATTTTTAAAACAAAATGATATGGAAAACATTTTTCTTTCGATTGAGATTAAAAATAGACATTAGTGCAGCATGTTCATTTATATCTGGCATCACATATAAATGTGTCCCCTAAATGTGTTAATGAAATCACATTCTTGTTTGTTTTTTTCCCCATCTGTACGATCCAGTGATTAGCGGCACCCCAGAGTTATTCTGTTTGGACATTTTCAGCTCAACTGTTGAAAAACTCCGGAGTGAATCTTCCGCCGCTGTCCATCTAATGGCATCAGAGACTCAAGCAAGCCCCCGACCACAGACAGCACTCAATCAGTCTGAGCCTTCCAACTGACCTTGCTCTGCAATCATCTCGCTACAGGGGATTAGGCAATCACTCAAACTACCTGGAAAGGACGGTTTGTTCGCATCCTGCTGCCTCCAACATATACCCGATATAAGTCAGAGCTCTCTGCTATGTATTCCACACACCCTTGGATCCTCAAATAAGTCTCTGATTAGGGACCAGCCCCGTTGTTTCACATAATCACATCCACAATGTCAACTGTACATTTATTCTCTTTTTCGTATTTGTATTTTTTTTTTCCGCACAGGAATGCTTATGGACACTTAATTGGACATTGTGACTTGATTATATCTATTATACAATCAGTATAATGAGAAGCTTCACAAGAGACATGCGGCTTTGCCTGATTTGAGCAATAACACATTGAGAATATCAAGTTTGCTCATTACCACTCCTCTCTTCTTTTTGTACTTTGGCATAATCGACTGTCTTTAAATGCAGGTCTGTTTCCTGCTCTTTTTAAAATAATTTATTCCCATTAGATGAAGGGTGTCACGGTGTTCTCCCCTTCTCCCCTCAAGAGCATTGATGGGTGAATTTTTCCCCTACACCCCCACCCCTTGCTGTGGGTTTTACAGTTTGTTCAGTAATTGCAAAAGAGACAATCAACGAGAGATCACAACTGAAGGTCGCAATGATTTTTTTTTTTCTCTTTTCTTGCCTTTGTAGATTGGTCTGTTGGTAATTGCTCCAATTCATAAGTGTTTGGAAAATCTAGGTATAACATTCTTCTGAAAATTTAACAAACTGACTCATTGACGGATTCAGAATATATCAGTGTCACCTTTAATTTCTTAAAACCTAATAATATTTGGTGAGAAAAGCAGTTTTTATGTATGTCAAAATTCATGTCTTTCAAACTTGGCTTTTTATGTTGCGTTAAATATGCAATTCAAACTGTTCATTAAGGCACTTGTTCATATGATGTGCTGCTGAGCGTGGGACTACTGAATAGCTGTATAGCAATTCATCAAGGCCAGGCACATAGCAACACCATAGTGTGACAAACCGACACTGCGATATGGGCATGAAGAATTTTGAAAATATATTCAGCTGTTCTAGTAACAAAATGTTTTGTTTTTGTAGGAGTTAGATTTTATTTTCACGTTCATATGTCGACCAGAGCTACTGCTTCTGGAACGCGATGCCCCTGAGAAATGAACTTGCAGTTCCTGTCAAAACTCTCAATGACAAATATTATACTCACAATTATGCATATTCATGAAATTGTGATGCCAGCTGTTGCAAAAGAACACCAAGAGCACCTACTCAATGTCAAGTCTTTCCAAAAATGCTAATATTTTTGTGTTAATGATTTTTTCATGTGATACACTTGGAGTTCATTTTCAAGATTTAGTTCCATCCACATCTTAAAATCTCTTAAATTGTAGTACACAGTTCCCTGCAAAAATATAATTAACTATTTAACTTTTCCTAATTCTGTCACATCACAATTATAAACTTTTGTCAATTTTATTGGGATTTGTATTGGCACAAACAGACTGCCATTGTGTAAAGCCTTCTACTTTACAATGCATAACTGTGAAGTGGAAAGGAAACGATAGTTTAAAGAGCTGCAGGATTTGAAAGAAAATATTTCAATGCATTACTGATGCATTGAAACATTCTGGTGAACATTGTGACATTGATTGTGAATAAGCTTCGTTTTTGGGTCACTTTTCTTGTTTTAGTATTTCCAAATGTCCCCCAGACTTTTCATCTCTTGAGGAAAATAAAGTCCATTTATATTAGCAAATATGCTATAGATATGTGTAGCATTAATGCATTACCCTTATGATTACACCATTTCACAAACTGACATTGTGATGGCAACAGTGCTTTGATGCACGATGCAATTCGTGCCAATTCCTGGCACGAATTGCCAGAATGATACTGCTACCACCATGTTTTACCATGGTGTTGTGTATTTAGAGTAACTTATAGTTTTAGGCCCTGTAACTTCGCTGGAACACGTTGTTTAAACTTTCACGGTGTCCGTAGTTCTCTAGATAAGAGCGCTTAACAAGTGAGTGCTTGTTATGAGCGGTGAACAAGCACAAGTGTATTTTGCCACATGGGCTGTGCGGAGCGGTGAATAGACGCTGGAGGAACCGTTTCTGATGGGGAAACACCAATTGTAGAAACACCAGCATTGTCAGTAGTTTCTTCTTCTTCTGTGGATTGTAGGAAGCAGCTATGTTTTGCATCATACTATGCATGAGCTGGGGATTCCCTGACAGAAAAGATTCCTTCACTCTGTTTACAAGACAACGGACACCGGTACGTTTTAGAACCATTGCACTCTGGAACCCGTTTTCAATCTGTGCCAGAGGAAACATTCGGTGGTTTCATGTAAATGTACAAACACAACAAAACTCTTCCATTTTCACCAGAAATTGTTGTCACGTAAATAGGGCCTTAGTTTCCTGCCACACATTACTAATTCTAACATCACTATTTCATCCCCAACTCTTATTCTCATGTAATGACTGAAAAAGACTGTATTAATTTTAATCTTTTGTAGTTTTTCCAGACTATTTTAACAAGGTTTTATGCTGATGAGAATATTTTAGTTTCATGCTTTGTGGGCCCTGGTGTGATAAACTGGCAACCCTGGTGTTCTACCATTCGCCAATTGACTGCTAGATTTAGGCTCCAGTCACCTGCTACCCTGACTGGCAGGATTAGGCAGGTGGAAAATAAGTGGATTGCTTGTGTGTGTTTTATTTTTCAGATTTTCATGTGTGAAATAAACAATGGACAAATAAATGAATCTTGTGATCTAAATTCATACAATAAATATAGAGGGCCCCTCTGTATGAGCTTAATTTGAATGCAAATCATTCAAAGAATGAATGATAAATCTCACATTTAATTTGCCTTTACCTATGAACTTTTGTTCATGCAGTTCAGACAATCACTAGAGATATTATGAGATTGGCACCAATTCTGGACAGGCAAAACTCTGTTAAGAAAGAGAGAGACAGACAGAGAGAGAGAAAATAAAGGATGATGCCAGAGTCAACCTGCATGTTGTCAGATCTACTAACAGAACTTTGACTTTGAGTGGGACTTGTCAGTGATGGCAGCTAAGTCTGCAAGCTCAGTCATTCACACACTCTCTCCATCTCTCACACACAGAAGAAGGCTCACTTTACTGTCAGTAATAATCACTGACTCGCTCTCTCAGTCATTCAGAGGGTTACTTATCCAGTAATTCACTTACATTTATGAGTTATTAACACATTTATCTAGCACCTAAGACTTTATGATGAGGCAATTTAAATAATTTATTTTGCTCCTTTTGGAATTTTTTAAAAGTAATATTAATGGCTTAAAAGGTTTTTGAGATATTTACATTTTTTAAGTGTCACTATACTGTTTGCAACAGTTTGTAGGAAACAAAATACAACATAGTTTATTAAATCTGCAAATAAATGTTAAATAAATAAATACATTAATTAACCAATATTTATTAAACAGCATGTAAAAACAACATTTTTGTACTTTGGCTGACAAAGTTGCCTTTTTCCATTTTGTTTTATTTCTCTTTTTTTTATTATTATTATAACATAATGACATCCAACACTTCATTGTTGGGGGGAAAAAAGTTTTCTTAGCACAGCAGCCAAATAGGAATTACTTTATAAGAGAGACTGATTATAAAAATGTTCAAACTTAGAGATATTGACACATTCCTGAACAAACTGCCAAACATGAATGTGTTTCTGGAAATGAAAAATTATCTGTTAGAGTTTTTCAGTCTTGCTAGAACATCTTGCTCATCATCTTTGCAGTGTATCCTGCAATACACCTGGTTTAAGCAGCCAAGAGACCACAGACTCTTGCTACTTTCTGCATCCAGTTACAAGTCGCATTAGGGTCATTTTTTCACAGCACTGCATTTGCATTCTGAATGAGACAGGCGACAGGGATGTCAGTCATTAATCATGGCGCAATGAGGGCTGTCAGAGCGTTGTCATGCTTGTCAAATGTCTGCTCTCTAAACTCCCTCCAGTTATCACATCCAGATCTATGACCCACCTGCAAAGCTCAACAGAGCTGGAGGTGACCCTTTCTGAAAAGGTAAAAAGGAAGGCTCAATACGTGCGCGTGTGTGTGAGTGTGTATGTGTGACTTTTGTATAAATTCTCAATTAAGTAATTGCAGTGTTTGTTGTTGGAGCCAATGAAATGTAATAGTGATCTGAGTTTTAACTGAGGCTGGCTATTGTGTGCAAGCATAAAGAAGAGCTCAGTGATTAGATGGTGTGAAGCAATGCTAATTCATCTGTGGTAAAGCTGGAAAAACAACTTCCTGCAAGAAGAAAAAAAGTGTATGTTCTTTTTTAGAGACTGATGACAATAAATCTATGCCAGGAGCACCAGATCTGAGCCAGTGAAATGTTACTGCTATTTGAATTGGCTTTACGTCACCTTTTCTTTTCTGTTTCTCCAAATAACACCTTGATGTCCATTATCTGCACACATAATTGCTATATTGATTTTCCTTGTTGCTTCTCTCTTTTCAGCCCACCATGGTTTCTGTTGCCATTGTGCAAGAGGTGTTCTTGAAAGTAAAGGTTGAATTCCAAGAATAGCACTGCTTTGTAAAGATTAACCAAATTAGTGACATTTCACCGTAAGATATATTGCCCACACCTAAGACTGGGGCTCCCATTCAGTCTTTGCAAGTACACAGCAACATTTCTATGTTCATAAAACTATTGAATTATTTTTATTCTAGGGAAATAGGTAGGTAGGTAGGTAGGTAGGTAGGTAGGTAGGTAGGTAGGTAGGTAGGTAGGTAGGTAGGTAGGTAGGTAGGTAGTTAGGTAGGTAGGTAGGTAGGTAGGTAGGTAGGTAGGTAGGTAGGTAGGTAGGTAGGTAGGTAGGTAGGTAGGTAGGTAGATAGATAGATAGATAGATAGATAGATAGATAGATAGATAGATAGATAGATAGATAGATAGATAGATAGATAGATAGGTGTTTATGGTTGACTTTTCAAATACTCAGTATAAAAATACACAACTACACAATTATTTTTGTCACAGCAATGATGGACAAACTACGGTAGTAAAATGTGGCTCAAATCATAATGAATTGTAAGCAAATATGCCTGAGTGTGAAGAGTTGCTATGATTTACAATCTGAGATGCAGAATACATTATTCATTTCATGGCCTCTCACTCCTTCTAAAAACAACACAGTATGTTTGTAATGTGTGTTAAACAGCTTCTAATTATATGTAATCAGGCTGAAATTAGAAGATTAGTGTCAGTACAGCGTGACGTGAGAAATAAAGAAGGTAACAAATATAGCAGTTTGCCTGCTATATTTGATATATGTTATAGTTTATGAAAAGAAATGACCCTCTACTATGGCATTGCCTCCCTTGATTGCAACAACAACCAATGAAATGCTTATAAGGAGGTGGCATTTGAGATATATAAAACAGTATATTACATGACAAAATTGGAGTACTTCATGTTTGTTTTTCAACACAAAATGTCATGACACATGCTTGAAAATGCATAACACAATCCACATAGCCACAAAATGTATAAACAAACTTATACAGGCAAAGTTTTTAGATGATCTGTTCTCCATCCCAGCTACAGAGTTGTTTTTCCTTATTTTAGCATTGGTTTTACTCACTGCCACTCCCTCACGTATGTATTATACCACCCTGTGTATGTTCAGAGCCCCTTGTGTTGTTTTGAAGCTACTAGTTTCTGATAAGCTTCCAACATGCCACCCCTGGCTGTGTTTCATTTGTTTCCCTTCCTTTCAGTTTTTCTCTCATCTCTCTTCACTCGGGAATCATTTGTTTCCCCTCAGAAAGTGCCAAAGACAAGAGAAAGGCGTCTTTACAGGTGGCCACAGGAGATAGGGATTAGATTTCACACTTTGTGCTTTTGTTTGTTCACGTGTAGAAACTTATTTTGCTGTGTGTGATAAGAAAATACAGAAGATTGAAATCAGTGCCCCTTGCAGAGTTTATCACTCCCTTCAAATCTGGCCAGCACACAGGATAGTCATCTTGCATAACAGATCGGCTCTTAAACTCTCGCCTCGTCTGGTGTTTTTTCCTCCTCTCTTGGATTGTCTATCTTGGTTGTGCAAACTGTAACTTAAAAAGTTTATTCATTCAAGTTTGGAAAGATCAATCTCTGTAAATATATCCTAATAACTTGAACATTAGTTGAGATTTTTGCCAGTCAACAATGTTGTAAAAATCTATTGAGTCAGCATTTCTCCCACTCTGCATTTTTATTTATTTTTTTGTCTGTATCTTTGATCCTAGAGCTTGGTGGGTGTATCCTTAATCCAACTCTTCTATAAAATACCATTACCTCCACTTCTAATCACACATACATACATGAAGACACACCTACACAGACAACATGTAAACATAGAAACAGATGCAATAACATGCACATACATATAGCATGCAGCTTCTAAGAAATGTGATATTACATGTTGCTGCTTCCCATCTATTCCTTTGTCTAGTCCTCTCTGTCAGTGTAATGTTTGTCTTCTTATAATTATCATTGCCTGTCCAATGGCTGATAGTGAAGCTCTATGACCTGGGACTTTCAACGTCAATGAAAGTATTGACTTCTGAAATCAGTATTTCAGAAATCAAGTGATAAATTTTGTTTATAACTTAAACAACGTGAAGTAACCTCAGGGAGGAACTGTACTCGACCCTCAAAAATCAATAGAAACAACAGTCATCAAGCTCCAGTTTAAGCAAGTTATTGAGAGTGTGAATAAAACTCAACTCTGCAATTTAACGATCTGTAGTTTTATTCATATTCAGCAAAAAAGGAGAAAAAAATAAACTACCAAGGAATTAATATGCTTCAGTGAAAATGGGTGAAAGGTTGTATTTGAAAACTGCTCTCCAAATGAAACACAATAATTTTACAAATTGGTAATTGTACCATATTATGATTTTTTCTGAGGTCAAACCAGGAGACTTTGATTTAATACCTTCAGATTTTACACTAGTCCTCTTGTGCATTGCAATGTCATTGATGACTGAGAATAGAAGTTTGGCCTTATAAATAACTGTTACCAAAAAAAAAAAAAAAAAAAAAAAAAAAATGGTTTATGTGGAAATATCCTCCACCAGAATAAGCTGCAATTCTGACAAGGAATTACAGCTTATTGTATATGCATACAAAAAAAGACAAACAATACCTTTCTATTTACTTTGTCTTTAAATTCCAGGCTGTTTTATCATGTCACGAGTCATTCTGTGAGAAAATGTGACAGTTCTTCAGTTTACCCTGTTGGCTGTTTATTTATACACCGTTTAAATTTAATTGTACCCAAATGAGAAGAGAGCACACCATGACACTTGATGTCCCCCCTGGGCTTGTTTTCCTGATGACAAGGACTTCACAGGGGAAAACGTGTCATATCCAGAAAGTGAGGACTAGATTAGCTTCATCCAATTTTCCACACATTTTAGAGCATGTGCTGATCTTATTCCTGAACTGGTTGACAAATTTTTAACACAAGACAAAACACTGAGGTCATCTTAATGGCTGACCTGAGGCTCAGATGTGTGTGACGAAACAAACACAGTTGTGTATTGGCAAAAACTGATGTCTTGGATGCTGGCTTTAAGAAACAATGTTCTATCTTGGTCTGAAAATATTTTCTTTTTTAAGAATAATTATGCATGGGGTGTTGGGTGGCTCAGTGGAGCATTCACACTATGTGAACAATGTACTGTTCAATAAAAGATACCAGTGTCTAATAAAAGCCTTTTTAAATAATAACAATAATAATAAATAAAAAAAAGATTCAATAGTCAATAAGTAGGACAATCTGTAACTATGGTTCTTGTTTTGGCCAATTAATATATTTCTTAAATGGGACCTGTCATTTTTTTCTGACTGCTTCTCATAAAAGTACATAATATTGAGACATTTATTTACATTTACTGCCTCTCTTACAGTTTGAAGTCAGAGAGAATGTATATCTATAATTATTTAACTTTTTATTTTGCTAAAATTAATAAACACAAACTGTGTGCTTTGCTTTTTTTTAAATGCCCTTCCAATCTCACGCCAAATCACTGCAGTTTTGACTGGCTGTCTAAGCAACGGACTGATCGACAGGAAGGGGAGAAAAGTCTTTTTAATTGGCAGTCAGGATTCAGAAGGAATGACTGATTTGTTCAGCTGTGCGAGAGACAGTTTTGGAAAGTTCTCTCAAATATAAGACAGGTTTGAATGAGTCCCTGTAACCGTTTCTGGATATTAATTAGATGACATTTAGCTGGTTAACAAGCAAACTATATTTAAATTTCTGAACACACAACACAAAGACGCGTACAGTGGTTGCAGAAACATTAGATAATTTTTAGCTTTTCTTTAGTTATTGTATAGGAAGTTCAGATTTTTTTTCTCCTGAAATATGCAAATAGACAAAATAGTTGGCACTGCTATAGAAAAAACTGACAAAAGCAACAATGGATTCCATCTACGTTTGTATTATGTGTGTGTATATATGTTCTCACCTGTGTTATTACTCTGCTGGATTCTGTAGTCAATCCCTGTTCTGCCCTTTTGTGTCTCCAGTATTTTCTAATGTTCTAGAAAGTGTTTGGATATTTACTAAATAATTTTCATCACATCTGCCTCTGTCTTGTTGCACTTGGTCATCCTCAACATAAGTCATAAATTATAATGGTTCCAAATAATAGTAAAATCAGAAGCTGTACACAAATAGCTTCTAGAATTCACTCATTTATGAAAAAATATCAGGTTGTTTTGTAGTTTGATTTGATTCTAGTTTCATTATTGTTTTGTGCTTGTTTCTTAATTTGGTTGGATCAGTTTTGTTCTTGTTTTTCTTAGTTCAGTCCTTTCTTAGTGATTCTAGATTATTATGTTTATTCTTATTTTCTCTCTCTATATATATTTAAGCACTTCTTTCTCAGTCACTACTCGCTGGTTACTTCTCTGGTTTCCTCTCATCCTCCTCATGTCTCCTGAATGATGTTTTGGTATGGATTATTTTTTGTTCAAGTTTGGCTTCCTGTATTTTTGTAAGTTTGCTTTTCTCATTATTTTTCATTCAATCTTCAAAATCACCTGCTGCCTCTACCCTCCCACTTTTGGGTTCACTTTAAATAACACTAAATATGACAACACAAAGTGTATTTTAATCTCAGCATAATGAGAACAATAATAATAATAATAATAATAATAATAATAATAATAATAATACAGACCTTTGGGCACTTAAATAACTTTAAAACAACATAATATGTAGGAGAAAACATAAAATACAGAAACCCTTCAGCTGTGAGTTTGACAATGAGGAACAGAAAAAAACAAGTCTATGACTTTAACTAAAACTTGCAGATTCATCATACTGTGATGATTTAAAAATGTCTGCTGGACATTTTTAAATCATCAACAAACAGCATCACGAAGCCCTATGAACACAGAAGACAATTCAAGGGTGAAATTGAAAGCAAGTTTATATTCATGAAAATTTGTATACAAATCTAGAACATGTTTGTGGAGCAGAATTTACTCAGTAATTTGAAAACCATCAACAATTAACTCGCACATTTAAGACTGAGTGAAGAAAAGCAACATTTTTCACACAGCGCTGGGTCATCATTTGACGGAGATAACCATGGATTGTTTCAGTTCAACAGGGCTGGGCCTTAACCCACTACACTGGATAAGAATAGCTGTCTGAAGACTGGGATAAATTATCCAGTGTTTAAAGTTCAAGTTACCAAATTGGGTGAAATCAAATCCCATCACAAGAGGTTTTCTGCCACTAATATTTGGGTAACCATCACCCTAAAACATAACATTAAGCATTTTTTTTCTATGCAGAAATAATCATGATTTCTTCGTTGCAAGTGTTGCTGTTCTTATCTGTTCAAATGTCATCTGTTAAATTCTAGTCCAAACAATTTGCAGTCAACAAAATTAACCTTATCACTTATAAACAGTTAGAATTAAGTTATTACTGATTTATTTCATAGTGGAGGAGAAGTTCCCATGATCACATAGTTAAGCTGTGGAGTTAATCAAAGAATAGCACATTGCCGACTTCAACTCCAGAGTCGTAATTTCTTTAGCTCAATTTTTGTCAGGCTAACCCAAATAAAACCTGCCAGCATTTGAGTTGTTAAGAAAAGCTGAATTGTTTGGTGTGTACCAAGGCATTTATCAAAGCAACAGACAAAAGCCCCATAGTATTCCTGGAGGAGCTGTGGAAATCCACACCTCAAGTGGGAGAAATCTTTGATGGAACACCTATTAGTCATACACTCCATAAATTTGACCTATGTAGGAGTGAAAAGATGAATGCCATTGCTCGAGATAAACCATAAGAAGTCCCATTTTCAGTCTGAAATCACTGGGGACAAGGCAAACATGGGGGATTGTTGCTCTGGTGAGAGAAGAAATAGGACTAAATAGAGCTAAAACGGAACTACACAAAACCCTGAGCAAACCTTCCTAACTGTGAAATACAGTGGAATGGTTAAGATTAAAACACAGTCATGTGTTAAATTGGCCTAGTTAAAGATCTGACCTAAGTCCAATTGAGAATCTATGTTAGAAGAAATTATATTGTCAGCAATTTCACATTCACTTTGAATGAGCCTGCACTATTTTGCAAAGAAGAATGGGCAATTCTAATTGCTGTAAAATGTGGAGAAACAGAAAAGCTAAAAACAAATGTGCACCATAACTATCAAGATGATATTCTAATAAAATACATTAACTTGTGAGATGACAAAATGTGAAAATGCTCAGGAACTATAGATGTTTTTAACAAAACCAAACTGTCTTTCTAAAGTCTTTGGAAATGTTTTAATAGAACTAAATGACATTAGTTTTTGAACTTTTGAACTGCCTTTAGGAAAACCCAGACAGCAGTATTACGATAAAAACAACAACTAGAAAACACTGGGCCAACACTTTCAATGAGACTTTGGAGAGATTATGGAAGAATAGGTTCAGCAATTAATTCTTCTTGGAGATTTTATTTAGCTGGAAATGCCTTAATAGATAATTCATTACAATATGTTTGAAGGGATTTCTTTTGAGTATGTGTTTAAAGAAACTCTGTTTAAAAACAAATTGGCTCTACATCTCTTTTCAGACATAAAAACATGTAGTGGATCAGTGAGTTTCATAGTTGTTCTCCATGGAGTCTGAGTATAATTATCTTTCACGGCTGCGAGTTCCCTTTGAGAAAAACTTGATAAGGGTTATCTATTTCCTCCCACTCTGAGGCAGCCGTGGACCCACTGCTGTGGTCAGCTGCTAGATTTCTAGCAACTCCTGTGGGTAGAAAAAAAACTATATCAAATTGAAAATTCAGTATTGAACTGGGGTGTGCTTACACTTGTGCAAAGCGAGAAAATATCAAAACGTATGTTTCCTCCTTAAAAAAAAAAGAAGAAAATGATAATACATTGGCTCTGACTGTTTGTGTTATAGTGATTGTTGAGCAATTTCACTGAGCTGAAGTCTTCCATCCTAATTTTTATTTAAACTAGTTTTATTCTTGATAAATCTTCTCAGTATGATTTTACATAAAAGGAAGCCCTTTGGAACATATGATGCTCTGTGTTATAAGGGAGATATAATAATCAGAGTTGAAAGAGGAGCTCAAAAACCATAGATTTTTCTCTTTGACTCTGTCATGTTCCGTGTTTCTCTGTGTATTTATTTTGAGTCTCTGTGTCCTTTGTGCTCTCCGTGTTGTCCTGTCTCCCCTGATTACTCCCAGGTGTGTCTTGTTCCCTTGATT
>CAEFZX010030805.1:0-22055 GCA_903066825.1 Alfaro cultratus | reverse complement strand
GACCTTTCCTGCCAGCAGCCATCACTGTGTACAATAACTCTTTGAAGAATCTGAATTATTGAGTTACAACAACATTTGGGGTTAATAAAGTATTTTCGAATTTGAATATTGATCATTCCGGTACAGCACTTTTGCTCTCCTGGTTATAGTCATTTTGAGGCTTGTAGATGTAAAGCAGTTCACTGTCATTTTCTTTTCTTATTTCCATCCTTTGGAGGTATCTGTCATAGTTGCAATGAATGGAACACATAACAGTTGTGACAGCTTGTTGACACAGTTCTCAGTTAATATCGTAGGACTGAAGGCATCCAGACTATGATAGCAAGAGCTTTCATGGAGTGGAAGAGACAAGTCTGATCTTTAAGGAGCTGAGGATGATAATGTTGCCTTCCCTGGAATTCAAATACAAACACCTCAACATACGTTTATCCAAGTCCCATACATACGTATAATATTCTGTGAAAGGTCTACAAAAACCTATTTATCTTCAGTATTCAAATTTACCTTAACTATCACCAAATTGTAATCCACATTATTTGATTTCTAGATTTTTAATTGTGGTTGTTGGGTTATAGTGATGAGTACCCTGACTAGTGGCAAGCTTCTGTAACTAAGGGAGATTGTTCCACAGTTTATAGAACAATCGACATGAACAAGGTGAAGAAAACAGGGCAGCTCTGTCTGCAGCTTCTAAGACCTTTAGGAGTTTCCAGAATACATGCTACCTGTTTTCCTTAACTGTTTAACTCATTATTTATTTATTTTTGTTTTAAGCTAATCTTTAATGCTTAGAACCCAAACCATTTTAGAGAGTTAAAATAAAAACAGTAAATAATTATCGCTGGTAATATTTCAGCAAATAAAAAATACAATTCTGTTTATTTATCTTAAACATCAAATTCAACTCAGATTAAAAAACAACATAAATAAATATGATAAATTAATTATTATTTAAAGTAATAATTAATTCTTTATTAACCCTCTCAGGCTCAAATTAAGTTCTAGTTGCAGGAAAAATCTGATATTTGGAGAAAATGATCATATAGGGTAGTAATATACAATTCAGACTTTTTTTCAAAATAGTCAAAAATGATCAAACAAATCATCAAGCAAATCTGCAACATCTGCCTGGAGAGGGTTAATACATCTGGATCTTTGAGTCTTATTTATCAGAATTAAAAAAACAGCAGACTGCAGCAATTCCTCATACTAATAATGTATCTAGTGACAGCAGAAAGGAATGTTCACCTTTAACAGGAAGGAATCTCTAGTAGAAGATGTGCCTGAATCAGTGGGAGCTGCCACACTGATCCAGCTCACACTGGGAGAAGATAAAGCACAATACACCATAGCAGGTCTGATCCAGGAGTACTTTCTATGTTAAATGAATCTTTCTCTAGTCATACTAACCACTTTCACACTCAAACCAGACCCTCCCAGCCACAAACACCAAGCTTGGGGTTAAATTGCTGACCCAAGGGGAAGAAACAGAAATCAAACCCACAATTTTCTATTTGCTAGACAATTACTCAAGCCCTAGCGTAGTGCCCCTGCGGCTCAGTGGAAAAACATCCATAATACTTCCAGTCAGAAGAAATACGTTGGTCAAAGTAAAAGTTTGCATTCAGTCCAAGCCTGCCAGCACTGTGAATCATATTGACCCTAGTTGTTTATAGGGGAAACAAGAGGGACAGAGAAGTCTCTCAAGTTTTCTAACCACATATTGTACATTCAGTCAAGACTCTTTAAAATCACGACCTGTGCACCTTTCCCCATCTTCCAATTTTATTTCCCATCATATCCAGTTCCTACCCATTTATTAAAACTATTGTGAAATATTACAGTGTCCAGTGGTGCTCTGAGTATTGTACATTGTTTAAAGAACTGTGAACAGTCAGTGTAACAGTTGTTGAACATTTGGAGGTCATCGGATTGATTCATGTCTGAATTACCTCCCTATAACAATGGATCAGAACGAGGTACATAAATAGAAAACGAGATCTGCAGAAACACCAGCTTTCCTATGGATCCTTGTTCTTCCAGAAATACTTCTAGGTATTGATTAGGACTTGGGTTTCTCTGTCCAGCCACTTTATCTACCTCATATTTCTACTGTTTGTTTCCTTATTCTGGATCATACATGACTTCTAATAAGTCAACGAATGGTTTTAACTCTAAAACAATATCTGTCTATCTTTTCATTTTTGGTGACATCAGAGAAGGGTTACTGACTCCCAAATCTAAGGCTTGAGTTCTTTTGCTTTAATTCTTCCTTCACCGACTAGCTTCTAAAGCAGCTTGGATGTCCCAAGTAATTCTTAGAATCTGCCCTGGGTGCCAAGGTCACAGCATTTGGCAGCCATTAAGCCATTAAGATGCTTCAAGGTGGCCAAGCTTGGATACGCCTGCTCTTCACAGGTTTTTGCTTTATCTCTCTTTTTTATGTCTTTCTTCTCTCTTTTATTCAGCAGTTGGTTTTGACTATGTGTTGCCTTTTATACAGTTATTGAAAATCCCCTAAATGTGGTCCATTCTGCTGTATGAACTGTAAAGCAAAGTGTTTCCTGGAATGACCCCGTAAGCCCAGGCAATCTTTGAACAGGTTTGGCTGATACAATCAGTCACATGACTAATGACTCTAAGTAAAGTAAATGCTGAATAAATGTGCTTCAAATAAATATTTCCTTATTGGTTTCATACTCAGAAATTACAGACATTTGGTCATTATTGCTGTGTTCAATGTATTAATCTCAGTGGAGGTGCTAGAAGGTGGTTTAGTTCCCCCTGAAGGAGTCTTAGCTCCCCAACAAAATATCAGATTATTATTTTCTTTTCCATCTAATTTAATATGTGGTTGTTGTGATATTTTTCTCGCAAAACACAACTTATTTAAAAAAAACAAAAAAAACAATTAATTCTAATCAATATTGACTGATATGAAATGCATATATCTTTATTTCAGTCATATTGTCGACCCCAATATATGCTTTTATTAAATAGCAAAATGTCCCATATTCCCTAGTCACTTTATTGGTGACTGTTGCAGATGTCTGGGTTCTCAGTGCACCTGTTTGTGTTGAGAACAGTAAGAACAAATGATCCATCTCAATAAAACACCTAGTCATCCCTTAGTACCTGGAGCCGCCACTCATAGATCTTAGTGCATCCCAGTTAGTATCAAACATGTCCGTTAGCGTGGCTCACAGGAGCCCCAAGTCAGCAATTACTATGTGAAGATGTTTGTCATAAAACATGAATCCTTTCCCTACTGAATCATTTCTCTGTTTGTTATTAGCTGTGCAAAATTAATGTGGAAAGAAAATATCTGGAAATTACAATGAACGGTATTCTGCTGCAGTGGGTTGTGCAGGATACTGAACGGGCCAGATGTTGATTCAGCTCCACAGGCACCTGGAGGCCTGTGATTTCCCCACACAGTGCTGGTGATGTTCAGCTGTCTCTCGGTCACACAGCCTGGCATCCTGTAGAGAGCTATATTTCCCTACATTTGTTTTCCCAGCATGATATCACACATGGATTATGTTCAAATGTGTAACAACTCAAAACTTTTTCTTCTTAGTCTTCCAATAACCATCCAATAATCTGGCCTCTAGGAAATCTGATATGTCAAACACTTTAAAACACACTAATCCACAAATCAGATATTATTTATATTACATATGTATGTAGTTTCATTTAGAAGTCAGTTTTGCCTTTTCATGGTATTGTAAGGCAGCAGTGTCATTACTCTAGATAGGAATAGACATGCAGCTTCATTTGACACCTACCTTTTCTTAGTGTGGTCATTTACAGCTTGATTCTTTCTGTCCTGGGCGAAAACCACTTCTGACCTCTCTCTATCTTGTCTATAGTTAGCAGCTAAATCCTATTACAATTATCTTGAAGTGTCCTCTCAAAGGCTGTAGGGGAAAGACTTGGAGCTCACATGACTAACACATGACAAAGGTTGTATGTAAAATAATTATAGATCGTCTTTGAACACTATTGAACCATAAAAAAATAATTTTATGTTAAGCTACTTTTTAAGAAACATGAACAGTGTTGTTTACCAAGTAGCAAAAGGTAAAAAAAAAAACCAAACTAAAATACTATCTGTCATTCTATTCAGCCAGTCTCTCAGCAGTTTGTGCTTTCTGCAATACCTCCAGCGACAAAACGTAATTTACTTTGTTAGGAAAACCCTCAGTTTAAAGCAGTTTGTTTAATTTAGAAATCACAAATGTCACTGTTACATCATTAAAGACTTCTATTTTGAGAGCAGAGACAGGACGAATTACAGTACAGTGTGTACAGTACAGTGTGCACATGTTAAGTGTAATGTGCATTGATAAATAATCTTATTTTATTACTACATTTTGTTGGACCATTTTAGCAAGAACCCTTCTCTCTTCCCTTTATTGATGTAGATGAAGACATTCAATTTTTATTTGGATAAAATTGTCACAAAATTTATTTTAAAAATCTTTTTACAATAGAAAAAGATTTTTTAAAAAAACTGGTCTTATTCCTCAGTTATTTGTCTTTAAATAACCACACTTTTTCTTGAGTTTATTGTTGAGTAGGCAAAACAATATTTTTTGTCCCTCAAGTCTTTTTGACAATTTTGGCCCATGTGACAAAACATCTGGACAGCCCTGCCTTAAATGTTAAATGCATGAACCTGTTCTTTAATGAAACCTCAGTTTAATATCTGAACCTTGCTATTTTTGTCCTGTAAGCAAAACATTCTGTACCCATGTGCTTCAATTGATGTGTATCCAACAATTTTTCATTGTACGTATTTTCATGTTATTATGGAGATACTTAGTTGAACAAATGCCTTACTGTCGTAAATTGTGAACATAAAAAAATTTACATTACACTCTTTGACCATTAATTAGGCTTCTCGTTTGGAACAGCTGAGTCCCATAAAACACGATTGATCATGCCAGTGAGTCTGAATCTGCTTGCCTTGGCTCAACTATTTCTGAATAAATAAAACCCCAGTAAATCTTGGAAATGTCATCAAAATAATTAGAGTTACTTTATAAGTGCAAAACACTAAATCTGTTTGATGTTATTCATAGTATCTGATTTGTGACCATTATTTGTGAATTATTTCAACTACCTTTGAGATCTAATTCATACCTGACAGTCTGATCTACTGTCCACTGGCTGACGCCTTGTAGCACAACTTTCATTATAGTTGTCATAGAACCACTAGGGTCTTTGCTGATGTTCTCATGGAGACCAGAATGCACATCATCATGGACAGCCATGCTGCTAGTAAGATGGTGGCATGTATATTTAACATAGAAAATGATGAGTAACACCAAAGAAAAACAACAATGATGCTTGTTTAGAAAAAATAATAATAATAATACAGAAAACATCTGTTTCTAAGGTGCAGATAACATCTCTTAATGACAGCATGAATACAAACACAAATTAATATTCTGGTGAAAAATTATCGTTCTTGACTTTCAGTTTAAAGACTGATAATCACCAATTAGTACCTATTATTTTGGTACAATGCATTGGGTACAATTTGGATCACAATCAGTCAAACTTATGCATCCCATCAATATTAATTCTGTTGGTAGGATATCTGAATTTGAATTATTCTGTGGCTGAAATACAGATTTTGATTTTATTTGGCATATGTCTTCTATATTTTAATGTCAGTCTACACAAATTGAGTAGGAGGGAAAAGGCCAGGCTAACATGTCCTGTGTCTTCTCCTGAGTCTCCTCCCAGTGGGACCTGTCTAGATCACCTCACCATGGAGGCGTCCAGGAGGCATCCTGACCAGATGCCCGAGCCTCAACTGGCTCGTCTCGACATGGAGTAGCAGCATCTCTACACTGAGTCCTTCCTGGGTGACAGAGCTTCTCACCTTATTACTAAGGGAGAGCCCAGACACCCTGGGGAAAAAACTCATTTTGACTGCTTGTATCTGTGATCTTGTTCAGTCACTGCCCAGACCAGAGATGAGGGTAGGAATGTGCCCTCATTATTGCTCTTATTACATAGCATAAGAGGAGACGGCTGCCAGCACTCCGATGCCAGACTGTTAATTATCGTAGTTTCTCAGATTAACGTTCGGACTCCATTTCAGATCACTCACCTTACCGGAGTCAGACCCACAGATCTCCAGCAGTTCCCAGGTCAAATCGAATCAACCTGGCAGCCTTAGATTTCCAATCGCCTTGTTCGTGCAGAACCGAGTTCAAACCTGTTCTGTCTTCCGTTGTGCTCCTGAAATCATCTGTCAAGATATCATCCAGCCTTCAGAGATACAAGGGTCACATTAGGATTAATCTTCAACCACTCGCTCGATCCCAGTCACCTCTTCCTGGTGGATATTATTCTCCTCATCTGCAATATCTGGCTCGCTTCTGTTTCTCCAACCTACCTCTGGCTCTCTGCCCTCACAGTGTCTGTCTGTCCTGGTTCCTTGTCCAATCACCCAAGAACTTCATCATTGAACATTTCATATTTTGTAATAAAATTTTTAAAACTGATTTGTTGGTGTGGGTCAATAATATTTCCAAAACCATAACATTATATAACTTGAAATGAATCTGATGTTTCACTAGGTTCATACACTGGAATGCTAGGAAAACTGACACTAAAAACACTGAACTCAAATACTTGGAAAGTTTTATTACATAATAGTATTTCATTAGAATTTAACTAAGGACAGAAAGACAATAGACATCCATCGCAGTTAGTTCAACAAAAGGAATGCCACGTCTATTATTATGATACCAGGTTTGGTCAAACATAAAAATGATCTACAACTTTGTCTAAATGATGTATGTTAAAAAGCCATCTAACATTCTTCATTGCTGTGTTTCTCTTACAGGTCCTGGCCATGGTCTCCATCCTGTTTATTATCATCTCCACCATCTCATTATCTCTCAATACTCTGCCAGAGCTTCAGGTTGTTGATGAGTTTGGCCAGTTCAATGATAACCCCAATCTAGCCCACGTAGAAGCAGTGTGCATTGCCTGGTTCACTATGGAGTACCTGCTTCGGCTGCTGTCAGCACCTAATAAATGGAACTTCATCAAAGCACCACTGAATATCATAGATTTGCTGGCTATATTGCCTTATTATGTGACCCTCTGCCTAACTGAATCTAACAAGAGTGTGTTGCAGTTCCAGAATGTACGGCGTGTTGTCCAGATTTTCCGTATTATGAGGATCTTGAGGATCCTTAAATTGGCTAGGCATTCAACAGGACTCCAGTCCTTGGGCTTCACATTGCGAAGAAGCTATAATGAGCTGGGTTTGCTGATTCTTTTCTTGGCTATGGGCATTATGATCTTCTCTAGCTTAGTGTTCTTTGCTGAGAAGGATGAGGATGCAACTAAATTTACAAGCATTCCTGCCTCCTTTTGGTGGGCCACTATTACAATGACAACTGTTGGATACGGTGACATCTATCCACAAACCCTGCTTGGCAAAATTGTAGGAGGGCTTTGTTGTATAGCAGGTGTGCTAGTCATTGCTCTTCCCATCCCCATAATTGTCAACAACTTCTCTGAGTTCTACAGAGAACAGAAGAGGCAAGAAAAGGCTATTAAGAGAAGAGAAGCTCTTGAAAGAGCCAAAAGAAGTGGAAGCATTGTTTCGATTAATTTGAAAGATGCGTTTGCCCGTAGTATGGAACTCACAGATGTGCTGGTAGAAAAAAAAGAGGGAAGCAAATGTCCAGTAGACAATCACCTATCCCCTAGTCGTTGGAGCTACCACAAACATTACTCCAATACTGATGTCAGTAGCCCAGCAAAGTCCCAGCCGTACCAAGAGGTCACGCTGTGGGCTTCCCCTAGAGCAGGAAAACCACAATTGAATAAAACGTCTCCTCGACACCTTACTGCAAAGCAACTTGACAGTCCTTACAACAAGACAGGAACCACCCAGGAGCAGCAAAACAAACGTATAGAAGAGCCGATAAACATGGATATTTTGACCTCTAGTCAAACCCAACCAGCTTCACCTAAAGTGGGCAATAGGGAGAAACATGTTGCTGAGGTTGATTCTTCAGGTGAAAAAGAAGAAAAAAGCTCTCTGTTACCAAGTGTAGAGGGAGGTCAATGTAGTCTGAGGCATTCTATCCCCCCTCCCTTAGATTTAAGTCAAATCAGCACAATGGAAGCAAGTCAACGCCTGGACAGTGACCAACCAATGGCGATAATCAAAGAGGGTTTGTATGAATTTGTGTCCACTCCCCAAAGATCAACAACTGAAGAAAAAACATTGTTACCACAGAGAGTGAATGATTATAGCGGACCTCAAACAATTACAACTCTAAATGTGGACTTCATTGGATCGGAAGGTGATGTTCTTACAGCAATTATGACACCATTAGCAACCAAAGACTCCACTAGCTCACCCAAGGTTGATCAACTACTTTCTGAAGACGTGTTTTCTATGTTCTCTACTTCTCCCAGTTCTGCTACACCTGACACAACGTCTGTGCTAACAATACCACAGTCTCCATGCCTGTCACAGGAGTCTGCCCGCCCTGTTGGGGAGAGTTCCATAATCAGGAGCTTAGAAGGTGAAGGACAGCACACAAGCTTAAGCCAACAGGGGAAGAATCACATGGAAATGGCTGTTACTGACTCTAGCTCAGCTAAAGCAAACCCAGTCAACTGCACACATGAGCTAGTGACTATGAGAGAGGCAGATGGAGGAGGAGACACAGAGGGTAAAGGACAGAGTGGGGAAAAACAAGAAAATCACATTACTTTGGATGGAAGTTTGACACCACCCTGTGAAACAAGTATGTGAGCTCAATGATAAGGAGAGATTGAAAGCAGAGATAGAAAAGACACATAAATAAAAAAAAGAACAAGAACTTGTGGAATGCATGTTCATGACTTTGTTAAGAGTGATGGATGGTTACCTGATGAGACCTCCTCCATGTTCAAAAGGACACTGAACGCACAAATTGTGGAAGCACAAACATAGATGTTATTTAAAGAAAAAAAAACTTATGTTCTGTCGATTTTAATGAGCACCAATTTTGTTTGTGTTTGAATTGTTTGAAGACAAATTTGTACAATAACATGACTGAGAACAACCAATGACAAACTGCTAATTTTGTAAGACTCAGAAGAAAGCAAAACAACGCCTTGAGTAAATGAAAATATTTGTGAGTGTAATGCTATTTTTTTTGTTTGAATGCAATTTTGTCTGTTTGGAAAAAGAGAGTGTAATTTCCCTCTTGTTTTCTACTCTGCAGTTTAAGCTTAAAATGGGTAACAGGTAACTGTAAAAGCAGGATGACATTTTACCTTTTGAATTTGTCAATGCAAAGTTAACACAGATTCAACAAATGTAGAAAAACATTCATCACCTAATATACTCTAGGGTTGGTCTTCCCATCTGTTGGTGAGTGAATTAAAGACGTAAGCATCTGAACAGTACAGTGCATGTGGGGGTTGATGACCTTCGTTCTGTTTAATGAATATTTAAATTTTTGTAACTTTTTCTATCGTTCTCTTTTTGTATAATCCTGTACCGACAGAGAACTGAATCTTTATGATAAAATAAGTAGAAGGAGCTGTAATCACTCCAGTATTCATCACTGTATGCACACTTTTCAAAACGGAATATTCAGCATCATATTTCTGACAGGCAACATCAATGATAAGCAACTCTGGAAATGAAAAATGTAACAAATCTACAGTCATTTTCAATAAATCGGAATATGTGTTACAATGAGGCTCATTTGTCAGATTAAAAGAACCTTTAGAAAATAACAACTTTTAAGCAGATATTAAACATACTTTTCATTAAGCCCAAATTCTGAATTGTTTTTCATTGATCTAATGTAATATTCTAATTTTAAATGTCATGTTTTCATCACATGTAAGCAGAAAGTCATCATGATCAATATAAATAAAGGCTTGAAAATAGTGTGTAATGTGTTTCACTTGGTGAACTGAGTTACAAAAGTAAATACAATTCTTATTTATTGAATATGACTGTATTGAGAAAGATTTATACTTTCATTGTTGTACGGATGGTGTAATCAACCTTGGCTCTTGTCTTTTAGTTATTTCGTTCGTGTCTGTAATAAAATCCCAGACTGCACATCCAACTTCAGATTTAAGGTTTCACAGTAAAACATGACCCTTCAAAATAAAACATTTCCAAAACATTTTACATTTTCATTAATCCAATTTTCACTCTCACAGAATCCTGTAATGATCATGACATGGTTTCTCACTCTCTGAGGCTGCAATACTTGTCCTTATAATACAGGGCTGAGTGACCTTATGTAAATGAAACATACAAATGCTTTCAGTATGGCAATTTTTATAAGCATTTCATAGAGACTGAACCTCCCTTTTTACTGTGCTCTGTAACTGGGATAAGGCAAAGCAGACTGGTTTCACTCTCCACCTTTAAGTGGAATTGTTTTGAATCTTTCTTGCATATTTTAGCTGCAGTTTTAAACTCAAACTTTTCATGTACAATAAGCAATTGTTTCCTGGTATTTCAATATAAAGTGGTTTTGATGGAATTGTTTTCAAATCATCTGGTCTTGCAATGGGCTGCATGGTGATGCTGTTGTTGGAACTTTTCTCTTGCAGCAAGAAGATTGTGGTTTTAAATCCCAGCCTGCGTCTTTCTGCGTGTTCCTTCTGTTCATGCACAAGTTTCCTGTGGGTAGTCCTGCTTTCACACTCTGTCCAAAAATACGCCTTTTGGGTTGTTTCTTTTTGTCCTTATGAGTGAGTTTGTATGTGCCTGGTTTTTTGTTCTGTAATAGACTGACGACCTTTACAGGGAATTGTGTTTATTTGTCTCTTAGGATCTGAAAGCTTCAAAAGTGTTGCATGTGATCATGGTCATTAGAAAACCTGGATTCCAAAAAAAGATCAAATAGAAATAAATAACCATCAGTTTCAGAGAAAATTCTGAGAAAAATATTCTGAATCATTTGAGGATTAACACGATTTAAACGTTTCTATTTAGAGGTTTGCTAAAACAGTGCCCTCTACAGGCTTTTTTCAGTACTCAAAGTGGTGGGAGCCACAGAAGCAGAAACAATAACTATTCTAATTTATTCTGTTTTTTCACTTCTAGTAATTCAGTTTAAGTTTAATGGACCAGTCAGAAGGTAAAATGTAAATTAGTGAAGTCCAGTGACTTCCAACTCACTTCATATATGTATGTTACATTTTTTGTTCAAAATAATTTGCTGGAATTTTATAAAATAAACATTGTACTCTGTGAAGTATGTTTAGAACATCGGTGCCTTTTCATAAATGAGTTTATGAGAAGGTGAAAAACATAATTTAGAATTTGTTAGGCTTGCCTTTTATTAGTTCTAACTTCATACTTTTATTCTCACAGAATTTCTCAAATAACATTGTTTATTCTTTTACTGCTCTGTTGTCAACATAATTCAGTCGACTAAAAAGTGCCCCGATAGCCGAGGTCCAAGTACTGTCATTCATAATATCATTTTGTAGTTTGCCTCTTATTCACTTGAGCTCAGTTTGTTAAAAAGTTTAGCTTGTATTATTTTTGTCTCTTGTTGATAAAAAATTGAATGTAACATGGTATTAATACATAAAAGATAAACTCCAGATTCATAAAATTTACCTAGATTAATTTTAGAGATGGCAAAAATGAGGTTGTTAAAACTAAAATGATTTGTCCTCCAGTGTTAGATGACCTACAAGCTGTTGACTTGAGAATCAAACACATGGGGAAAAAATCCTCTGCTTCAGCACATAAGATGGTGTGTGAATCTGGAAGAAAACTTATTTTTGTCTTTCCTGAACATTAGCGACCATGGGAACAAATTCTCTTCCACAGTTTGTGTTTGTATGAGTTATTCTTTGCGCAGTAGGACACCAGAGGGCAAATAAAAAACCAGGCACTGAAAACCTTGAACTATCCTCACTGCTTGAATTCTGTTGTTGTACTCTTATCATTCCACTGTTTTCCATCTGCTTTTTAAACGACTACAAGATGCCAGTGAGTTAGTTTATGTAAATAAGTAAATGTTGCTCATAATGACTTTTGGTTCTGTTACAAAATGACAGAAAAATAAATGTGTTCATTCAAACATTGTTTTTGTAGGATGTCTATTTTTTGCTGCGCTTCAAAAACAGAGAAATTAAATCAGCAGTGAAGCAATGAATCACAAATCAGCCATCCTAAATTAAGCATCTAAAATAATATTTTTTAAATGACCTCCAAATAACATGAAATTGGTAGATCTCAAACACAAACCAATTTCCAAGAAAGTCTGTTTGTGGACAGACTACACATATTTTTGTCTTCATCAGGGCCCTCATATATAAAGCAGCGTGCGCACAAAAAATGTGCTGCACCATATTTTATGTACAACTCGGCATGTATAAAAATTAACTTTGCGTCAAAGTTTGCATAAATATACGCATACTTTATCCCTGCCGTGAAAATGTGTGGCAGCCACGTAAATCTTTTGTGTGAACAATATCAAACTACAAAGCGTCAAAACTCACCTAAATACACTGAAATCTGACTACATTCAGTTATTTAGACCAAGAAGCATCAAACCTGATGTTAATTTCATGATTTTAATATTTTATTGTTTAAACGTAAACTGTGAATCTGAACATTTATCCTCAGACAATAACATAACACGCACACAAAATAAAGAAAACAAAAATAAAAGGATGTGAAAACCTTCAAGAGTGTTCAAAGATCACATTGATCTGCTGGGAAATGATGATGATGATGATGATGATGATGATGATGGTTTATTAGTGCTTAGATTAAACCAGACTGATCATCCTGGAGCTCTGAGCAGAACTTAAAGGTGTCGAGCGGTACCGGTACCGGTACCGGTCCAGCTGCAGTCATCCTTCAGTTGAGCTGCCAGCTTTATGAACGCACCTTTACAGACAGAAAGCATCTCTCTTCTGTAAATGTAAACTTATAAATATGATTCCACTATTTACAATAAACGCCCACTTTCCCCAGTGAAAACATGCTGTCTGTCTTTAAATCCGGGATGGACGCTCTGCTGTTCAGACATCTGTACAATCTGTTTATTTTTTTATTTTTGTGAGGCTACCTTATGAGTCCTGAAGCACCTTTTAAATAAAATATATAATTATTATTATTATTATAAATACTTATTATTGGAGCTATTTATTCTTTATTTCGTTATCCAATTTGAATTTTGTTAGTTTATTCTTGAATTTATGTTTTTTGTATTATTTACAGAGTTTATTTCCAGGTTAATAATTGTTGATTTTATTTATTTTTTGCTTTATTATTTTTCTTATTTATTTTCTAAGTAAGACAGGAAGAAATGTGGGTCGGTCCACTTTCTATAATTCTAGGTGCCTGTAAAGGACCAGTAGGCCTTTGGGTTTGGGGTCTATGGTTTTTACCAAAGCAAGAGAGGTAGCAGAAAGAACAAAGGAAAGTTTGAACTCTGTTGCTGGCTGAAATGGGAAAATAAATAATCCAGAACAATCAACAGGTTTGGACATTGGACCTTCTTTTGCCTGCAGAAAGCTGACCCCAGTGCCTTCCTAGTGGCTTGATGGAACTTTTATTGGATGTTTGGCTTGGCAAACAGTCGCCACTACACTTATACTGATACAAACAAGGACGCTGCCACGTGGTGACAGACTTGGATGTATTTATGCTAATTTACATATGGATTTATGGGTGGCGATAGGGCGGACCAGCAAGGAAAGCCACGTGCGTGCACACAGATTAAAACATCGAATTTTTTTGTGCGCCGCACTTTTCAAATTTTTTCCTTAGGCCAAATTTTAGTGTGAAAACTGCACACTCTTTCATGCATGAGGCCCCAAGTGTCTTGCTTGAAGGCTGCTCAACCTCCTCCGTGTCCCAGAACTGGTTTATGAACTTACTTCAGCGAAAGCTTTGTTACATAATGTGCTTCATATGACATTGTTTTCAGTAAGAACAATGAAAAGATCAGGGCCCTCATGTACAAAGCGGCATGCGCACAAAAAATATGTCGGCATGTATAAAAATTAACTTTGCGTCAAAGTTTGCGTAAATATACATACACTTTTTCCCTGGCATGAAAATGTGCGGCAGCCACGCAAACTTTTTCTGTGGACAATATCAAACTACAAAGCGTTAAAACTCACCTAAATACACTGAAATCTGACTACATTCAGTTGTTTAGACCAAGAAGCATCAAACCTGATGTTTTTTATGATTTTAATATTTTATTGTTTAAACCTAAACGATGAAACTGAACAGCATTTACCCTCACACAGTAAGCTAACACGCACACAAAATAAAGAAAATAAAAGTATGTGAAAACATCCCTCGAATGTAAATAGAACTTTTTCTCAGTTTTTGTCTCATAAAGATGTAACGCATTGGTCTGTGCGCCGAAGCGCATGAAATGCATCTATGGGGTCATTTTATTCTGATTTCAACCTGCTGATAATCAAACCTGCTGATTAAAAATAATCAACAGGTTTGATTATTTTTAAGGTGATCGAGGTGCGTTTGTAATCACACGTATATAAATAGCTGCGTAAAGGTGAGCCGCGTAATTGTGGAGCTTTGGCTCTGATGGAGAACATCGCCAATGGAAGGATTCAGAGGGAGCGTTTGTTCAGAGATCATATTGATCTGCTGGGAAATGAGGATGATGGTTTATGAGCGTTTAGATTGCTCAGACTGATCATCCTGGAGCTCTGAGCAAAAGAGCTGTGCGGTACCGGTACCGGTCCAGCTGCAGTCATCCTTCAGTCGAGCCGCCCGCTTTGTGAATGAGCCTTATGGACATAAAGAATTCTAGTATTTAGAATAAACGTCCACATTCCCACTCAAATGTCTGTCTTTGAGTCTTTAAATCTTGGCTGAACGCTCTGCACGATCACTTTATTTATTTTTTATTAAGATTTTTGGTATTATTTTTGTTTTTGTGAGGTGACCTTGTGTGCCCCGAAAGCACATTTTACATAAAATATATAATAATAAGGACGTTGTCATGGTTGCTGCTTCACGTGGTGGTGACAGGTTGGACATCAGCATCTAAATTTGTCCGTACGCGAAGTTTTAGTGTGAAAACTGCGCACTTTTAGAAATGAGGCCATAGAGCGAAATGATTTTTCCTGACTGCTGGTTTGAAACAATTGGTCTTTCTAAATTCTCCCTGTGTGTGTGTGTGTGTGTGTGTGTGTGTGTGTGTGTGTGTTGCCCTGCGACAGACTGGCGATCTGTCCAGGGTGACCCCGCCTCTCACCCGGAACGTAGCTGGAGAGGCAGCAGCAGCTCCTGACCCCATTAGGGACAAGGGTGTAAGAAAATGAATGAATGAATGAATGAATGAATGAATGAATGAATGCTGGTTTGAAACCAGTTTGTACCACAAGGGGGCATTGTGTATTTGTCATAGTTCTTGGTGGGCTCAGCTGTTGTCAGTAGGCTCTATGGAGCAAAGCGGAAGGCGCATTATTGTGCTGACATCCCCGTTGTTTTCTTTACAGGTTAAAAAGTGACATATCCTGTCTGGGGTGGAGCTGTGGGCCACAGCCCATAAAGGAAGGGTGCGTGAAAATGATTGTAGCAAAACAATAAAATAACAATTGTAACAAAAAAAAATAAAAAATGGTTGTCCAACAATTAAAAATTTTCATCTGATTAATCATAGGATTGCTGTGAATTAGTCATGAATAATTAATTGTTTTTAAGAAATTAGTTAATAAATGAGTTAAAAATGTTTTTATTTGGGCTGTCAATTGATGAAAATATGATTCAACAGTACGAGGAAAAGTTTTTCATGTTTTCATTTGTTTATAGCAGTTGACTGTTGCTTCAGTCATGAAGTCATGTAAAATGATGCTTCTCTATGCTGTTGTCAACAACAGGAAAATGATTTTGAGGTTCTCCCTGGAGTCTGAGTGTTTGCTGTGCTGCAGCGCCAAAGAAGCACAGAGTGGGAAGAGAGAAGAGGAGCGAGACAAACTTAGAAAGAAACAGGAGATTAGCCTCTGTACAAACAGCTGAAGCAGAGAGAGAAATTTCAAACGGATGATGTCCAAAAAGTTTGGAAATCTGTTCAATTAATCGCTAAAAAAGATTAAAGAATGTCAATTAATACAGAATTAACGCATTCATTTTGACAGCTCTAAAAGGAAATAAACTAAAATATCCAAAATCTTTCACTGTCTTGCAATGATTCTAATATTTCTATAGATTCTTAGGCTACTATATATATATATATACAGAGAGAGAGAGAGAGAGAGAGAGAGACTTATAATTATTTTCACCTATATAATAACTTGAAGTAGGTTTCAAGACCAAATTAGTTAAAAATGTAATATATTAATTGGGGGAAATTACTATGATCTACAGTAGGCAATAGCTTGACATTCATCAGATATTACAGCTAATTTTGACTTGTGAACCTGTTGCTTTATTTCGTTCTTGGTAAAGCGAAATGTCTGAGGTAGAAGCAGGCATGTGCAGAGGGAGGGGGGGGGTGAAGGGGGCTTGAGCCTCTGCCCCTTTTATCCTTGATCAACCCTAGTGCAGTTTTTGAGGTTTTTTTCTTTTCCAAAAGATTTTTTTTTTCCATTTTTTATTTATTGTACCTGTATGTCAGAAAGCCTGCTTGTACCCCTCACCAATAGCTAAATAGAAGAATTTAGCAAAATAAACTAGTCTGGCTGCTCTCAGTCTAATAATGATTGTCAGTTTCTGCCTCCATGTTGTTCAGACACCTGGTCCATGGTGAGGAGGAGGGGGGATCTGGACCCTCAGACTCAGACATCCAGGACTGTCAGCAGCAAAAAGACCAGCTTTATACCTTTCTAGGAAAATATACTACATTTGCTTTGAATTTCCCCACATGATGGCAATGATATAGTAGGATCCATTTAAATTCTTGATAAATATGGGTTGTTGCTATGTTGTTGTACGGTGTTGTTGTACGGTGCCCTTTTTTAACTTTGAGCCCCTGCCCCTCCAAAGGTCTCTGCACGGCCCTGGGTAGGAGGTTATGTTCAAAAATTATTCCACATCATAAACTCTCTGACTCCCAACAACTCGTTCTTCACATTAATAGAATAAACCTCAGAAAAGGTGAACATCGTGTTCACTTTTCAGAGTGAATCTTTAGCATTGTGACCTTTAAGATGATGGAAAAGTTTAGGTACATTACTTCCACCCTAAATCAAACATAACATAGTTTCTCTTTTCCTTTGTGTTTTAAAAGATTTTATTTCATTTGCATGTCTTCATATGGTATATATAATCCTGAGGGACTATCTCTTGTCATTTTTATTACCATAAACTTTCTGCAGTCGGCACTTTCTCACATCAGAGTTTCATCTTCTGCACTCCTAAAATTAGATCATAATAGAAGATTAAGATTATTGTGGTTTGACGTTTGTCTATTGGCATGTCGTTCCATGACCACGTGACAACACATATGTCAGTTTCCCCATCAACTAGGACTGAAATACTTTGATATTTCTCTCATTAAAATGCAAAATCAGATCTTTTTGATCTCTCCCTTTCTCAACACAGCAGCAAAACTTTGGTAGGTGGGTTTTGTTCCTGTAAATCATTGCAGGTAAACCTAACACATCACAAACAACCTTTTCCAAGAAACAAATCCATCTCACCTATTTCCACTTGCAGAGCAGCAACAGGTTTTGTCAGGTGTAACAGCAACAAAGTGACAAGAGATCAGGGTATGCAGGTTCACACAAAGATAAAAATATTAAGATATGGAATAAGGAACTAAATTAACCATAATATACTGTCAGTAAGAACATGATTATTATATAAAACATTGTCCTTAAATCAAAAACGAATCAGCAATATAACTTTAGTAACAACAGACTTTTTGTTCAGGGAACTCAAAACATTAAGCTAAATAATGAACATTCATTTATTTAAAAGGCAGTCTTTTACATAACTGGTATTCATTTTTATGTACAATTAAACAATTAAATGTTTTGAAATTAATTATGAAGAAACTTCACATAGTTTCAATGTTTTAATATCTTCAATGTTTTAATATCTCCTTCATGTAAATCCTCTTCTAATTGACAGCTCTCTCACTCTTGCTTTTTGGAGCGTCCCCTGAATGTGTCCATAAGATTGAAGGCTCCCAGGTACTGACCCAGCAGAACTCCCTGCTTCATGGGCAGGATGCTGTTAAGAGAAATACAAAGAAATGATTAGAGTCCTGAAAGACTGTGAATGTTAAAGCACTGGATTCATTTCCCCCCAATCCACGGAGTCAAGAAAAAATACTTTATCCCTTAAAGATTTCTTCAAATTTTACCTTTTGGTTACAAATGCTTCAGATGGCCAAATAAATTTCAATATCAGAAAGATATCCTGAGTAAATCGAAAGATCGTTTTCAGTTGATGATTGCTTCTTTTTTTTGTGTGTTTTAGATGAAAAAAGCTATCCAAACCAACGTGGCGCTCTGTGAAAATATAACTGCCACTGTTAACCCGTTTAATCCCAATTTTTTTCCTGCAAAATAAGTGCATGCATTTCAATCCTTGGTCCTCCCCAACACATGATATTTATGAATTATTACATTTTATGTTAGCTATGTTAGTGAAAATGTAGGTTTTATACCCGGCAAAAATTGTTGCCGGTGGAAAACTGAATAGTCTAAATTAAATAAATGTGGCCTATTTATACATATTAAAAAATAAGAAAAATCATGACATGCATAACCTATTATAACAAACAATGGTTACAAGAGTGTTCAGAAATATTTTATATAGAGATTCAATGCCTCATCCTGCAGATGTCATTGTTTCAATGTGTCGAGTGACCTTTGACCTCATTTGGTCATTTCATTAATGAGGCAAGGTCAGGTGAAAATATTAGTATGAACAAATCTGCATCTGGGAGGAAATACTCCCTGTTCTACCAGACCAAGCAGTACACCTCGGCTCTGTCCCAAACTAGTTTCAGGCGTGGTGTCATCTTGTAATAGTCATTTAGTGCATAAGCCACATTTTGTGGATAGGATCACCTTCTGGGGGAGTTATGTGGGATGTTCAAATGTGGGAATGACCGTGATGTAGAAGACATCATTTTGAGGTTCCTTCAGGTCTGGAAGATCTAAAATATCTGATAGTTTTAAGCTGTGTGGGAACAGCAAGGTATATAAAATAAACAGCACAGCTATGGACACATAGCATTGTGCTGTCTATGTATTATGCTAGCAGCAACAATTGTTGCCATGCTTACATTCACTCTTCTTATGATCAAAATATGGATTAAGGGATACAAATTTCTTTATACATCAGTAGAAGACACTTGAAAGAACATATGTTCAAAATATTTTATTTATATTTGTTTAAGTATTTTACTGACTTCCTCTTGTTCAGGTTTGTGACTAACATTTACCTCCAGCCTCACAGGCAGAAATTAAAGAGGGCTGGTCATGTGACCTTTCGCACTAAAAACATGAAATTGATATTGCTTAGAGTAGATACACTATTATTTTATTTTAAAACTTCAATTATCTGCTAAAAGTCTAAACAATTGTTCTAGAGCTTCTAGAAGTTAGAAAAAATGTCTGGCAACAATTGTTGTCGGTGGGATTAAACAGGTTAATTACATTGTGAACATATCAGTGATTAATTAAATTTTTGATTTAAAGTCAAAAGTCATACTGATCTCCAATTAGTGGCAAATCTGTAGAACCAGAAATTTGTTAAACAAAACCTGCAAATCAAATCAAAGAAGCCTAAAAAATATCTTAAAAATCAGAACATCCCACCAACAGAAATGTTAAAAACCTAAGAAATTAAGTCAATGAAATCAATTAGTACGAAAACCTATCCAGTGAACTGACCTCCCAGTCCCTGACTGGGGACTCATCCAGGAGATAAGTAAGTGTGTTTTCACAGCTGATAGTGTGGTTGACTCAGTTCAATTGGGGACCAAAATTGCAACATTTGTTACATTTTCTGCTTGTGCAGTTTGCATTCTTGCTCCGCTGCGTTAAATAAACCAAATTGTTTGAGTAGCACATTTGAGAAACAATCCAGTCCAAAGTGCTTTATATGATAAAAACACAAAAATACAAAGTATAAGGCATTACAATTTGTCAAGTACCAGGGGCCTCATGTATAAGCGCACATATGAACAAAATATGTAAACGCCATATTTTACAAAATCAAAAGACCAGTCTCACAATTACCAATAAATATGTTAATGACCCTCAAACCATTTAGGAAAATATTTTTGGTATTGACTAAACAAAAGTGACATTCTTTAGAAGATGTGTATGTAGACGGACAGAAGTAACTAAATAAACCAGAAGAAGGATCTTTAGAAACACATTCATATATCCTCCATGAAAGGATTGCAGAAAGTAGCTCCAGATTAACCTGAGTAGGCATTGTATATAACCACATGAGAGAGAAGCAGTTATCTAAAAAGAAAAAAAAAAAAAAGGAAAAAGGGAAATACAGATTTGAATGTCCCAAACTATGGGGAAATTGAACCATTTATCCTGTGTGCCTAACTCTAGTTTTTTACTGGCTAATGTGAAAACAGTTTGTACTGGGTTATGATTAGGGGATGTTTGAACATTCAAAGACAGACACACCACATGTTTCTGGGCGAAAACCAATTGGCAGTTTGTCAGGATTCACACAAGCTATTTTAATGTGAAAAAGGTTCTACAAATAATATTTGTCGTCAATTATTTGTTGTGTCAGAATTATGCTTGTTCCTTCCCAAATCAATGCTTGTTAGCAGCTTTTGAATGACTAATAAACCTCAACAACAATGACTGTATTCAAAGAGGGAGGAAACAAAGGCAAGAGAACACAAAACATTGTTAGAAGACTAAATACAATAGCTTCCATGTAAAAGAAAAGATGTGACAGGCAAAGTGTTTTCAAGAGACACAAATCTTTACAATAAGAAATAATTACTCTTCATAGAAATGAGGAAGCAAGAGAGAAGTTGCCTGTGCATTTGAAGTGCTATCCTGGTCACATTACCATGAGTGGAGAAATCAACTTTCTAACCGAGATATTTCATAACCAGCATTTGGCAGAGCCTCTTCATTGTTTTTGTTTGTTTGTTTGTTTGTTTGGACATGCACAGTCTGGCAGCCATCTTTTTCTTTAATAATATTAGCCAGAAATTTTATTTGCGTGAAGCTGGGAAAATCTTAGACTTTTACTTGACTTCTACCAAAGTACTTTGACAGGTATGTTGATGCTTCTAACCAGTAGTAAAAAAACAGAAGAAGGGTGTAACTTAGAGAGGTTGCCTGTTAGTCCTACTGCCAAAGACAGACATGGGATTATTACACACAAACACAGATGAATATTTTTTAATTTACCACAACCTAAGGACATGCAAGTCTTTAGGTTGAGGAAACAGATTGACGATCTGTAGAAACTCATACACATTGGTTGGTTGATTGATTGGTTGTTCTGACTGAACTGAGTAATTCTGCAGAATGCCAGGAGGAGGCAGAGAAGATCGATTATTTTTAAGAGATTATCTGTCTTATTGTCTTATATTAGGACAGCAAAAGTTTTAATCATATGTAAAATCTTTTTTGCTGCAGCTTTAATTAAGCATATGTTTGGTGTGAGAGCTCACTGCCGGGTGGAGGTCGAGTGGCGCTACATCTGTGAAATATTACTATCAGTCGCGCGAAGCAGTGGTCCAACAGCTAGAGTAGAACCGGCATCTTTCCCACCACTAGCTCAAAGACTTAAATTATTTTTCAGTTTATTTACTTAGCTTTCTGACGGTTAGAAAGCTAATATTAATCTGTGTGCAGTTCTATCTGCTGTCTGGCCGTTCCAGATGTATTTTTTTTCCTGCAGTGAGCCTCGATATAGCCATTCTCTGTCAAGTGTTTCTTAAATGTCATATTAGACTCGTTGTTTGTCCTGTTTGTCTCTGCGATGCCCAACAATGGACTGGCGACCAGTCCAGGTTGACCCCGCCTCTCGCCCATTGACCACTGCAGATAGGCACCAGCACTTCTGGCGACCCCACTGGGGATAAGTG
>CAEFZX010030804.1:0-28243 GCA_903066825.1 Alfaro cultratus | reverse complement strand
TACACAAGGAGGAGGTAATTAGCCATTTCATTCCAGCGTTTTGTACCTGTGGCACATCTAAAAACTGCAGGACTGCGGCCCTCGAGGACTGGAGTTTGAGACCCCTGCTCTAAGTGTTACAAAAATCTGGTGTGTCTGCTAAGAAGGGAAGCTACCTGCAAGACTGCAATTTGCAGATTTGAAAATGATGGGAGGGTGCGTTTCATCTGACATGATAATAAAGGAAGAGGACAGAAGAAGATTACTAGGGCACAAAGGCACAAGAGCAAAAGATCACTGGCACAAAGAGCCACACAAACACAAGCGCACCGAGCCAGTCATGCCTCAGAGAGGAGCTTGATCCTGATGTGCAGTGAAAGGCAGAGGTGGTGCATGAGATGGAGTGTAGAGCAACTGTGAGTCAGACTGTGTTGCCGTATCAGCTCGTCCAGACAGACGCTGCTCTCCAGGCTGTGTGTAGGTGTCTCTCAGGGGGACAGGCGGGCTTTTCCATTATGAAACCTGGAGCTGAGGCCGGCAGCCACCTCCGCAGCCTTTCAATACTTTATGACACACAAAGGACCGAATTAACAACAGCTTTCTAAGCCCGACCTGGCCGGTGATGCAGCGAAGCCCTTCATCTGAGGGGTCACTCTGCTGCTGAATGAAATGGCTTTACATCACATGGCCATTAGCAGATTAATTGCAGGTTTTGCTATAAATCCTTCATTGCATCATTCAAAAATGATGTTTAAAGCTTGTTTTACTCAAATTCATGGCTTTATCACACTGAACTGATAGCTTTGAGGTCTGGAAACTAGAATATGTCTAATGTACAAGGCAAGATATCAGCCTTATCTGGAGATTGTTCCTACATGTGTCTGCTGACATTAGTGGAAGTGTTTTTATTCCCCCCCCCCACGAAAGGCTCTGGTGGATTTTACACTTCAGCCTCGTTCTCTATCAGTCACCATCAATGTTCCTGCAAACCACATGCTTATGCAACTGTAATGGTTTCTGTCTTAACTCAGACACACAAAGAGCTGCTAAAAATATTCACTTACTTACAGGTTTCTTCTCCCTTTTCTTTTTTTTCCCCCCAACATTTTTTAGATCAGTGTTTAATATCAGATCAAAATTGACCAATTAAACACAAAATGAAGGAATGGTGCCTCCCTTGAAGGCAACAAGCATGAAAACTGATAAGATCAGGCCACAGCCTCTTAGGTTTAAGTGAAGACTTTGACTAGGCCACTCTAGAGCCTCCATGTTGTCTTTTTCAGTCGTTCAGAGGCAGATTTGCTTGTGTATTTTGGATTATTGTTCTACCACATAAGTCAAGCAACTTTAAGCTGCTTGAACTTCAAGTTTATGGCTGGACATTTTCAAGGTTTTGTGCTACAGATAAAATGTTATGGTTCCATCAATTATGGTGTGACCTGAACCTGAGACAAAGCATTTGTACAACTAGCAAATGCTTTGTTAATTGTACAACAGATGTAACAGGACATACACCCTCCATAAAAGATACATTTTTGTCCCATCAGTCCACAGATTATCTCTTTTTTAAAGAAATAGTAGATGGACCTTTGTGTTCTTTTTTGCAGAGTTTTGTTTTTATATGCATATAAAAAAAGAAAAACTGTGCAAGGAGGCAAACACTTCTTCATAGCACTGTGGCGTCTCAGCTCTCACGCATTTTCTATCTCATTGGTAGGAGCATTTGAAAATCTGTACACACAGATAAATGTTCAGGGATTTGATTTTGTTTGTTTGCGTGCCTTTGTGCCAGATGTTGCTTATTGTTACAGCGACTAGAGAGCTTTTCCATTTTGGGAGCCCCCCTTGCTTCCATCACTTTTTTTTTTCTCTTTTCATCTCTGACGTCAATGCTTCCAGCCCGTCTCAGAGTGAAAGGGTTTTCCCGCTTAGTCCCTCCTGAGAGTCGCCCTGCGTTTTCACAGGTCACTTGTGTAGAAATTGCGAATCGGCTTCCTGACTGACTTGCCAGCTTCCCAGTGTCCTTTGTTAGAGGTATACATTTTTTCCACACAGGTGTTTCTCTAGTGCTTTGTAAACTAATTTGTCATATTTTTTTTTCCAGCCCGGCGAAATGGCAGAGTGCACACGAACCGATGGCGTCAGCAGGATATGCGCTCACTTCCTTTGAACAAAAAGCTTGTTCCTGTCATTTGACTCGAAGCCATACAATAACTTTGGAAACAAATGAGCAGCTTGGAGGTGAGAGACGGCGTCAGAAGCGTAACAGCCTTCGGGAAGATTTGAAATCTATTAGATAATCAGTCTGAAGGGATCTGAATACGTGGCACGGAGGAGCACTGATGAAAGAAACAAAAAGGGAGGAAATGTAAGAAACAAAAGGACTAAGCTTTCAGTCCTGAGTGTTAATTACCACATCATTTGAGCTGTAAGACTGCAAGGCTGCTGCACGACTACCTATACCCTTTGTCCCCAACCATCGTCTCTGCCCTCCGTCCAGCTTGTGCAAACACACATGACCTACATGGGAAAGCTTTCACACACGCACACACACACACACACACACACACACAACAAACACACGCAGACGGCTTCTGCAATCTTGTATAACCCACAGTTCAGAGAAATGAAAGGCCGACTTGTAAACAGACTGACTGTTGGCTGCGTTGTGGAGCCGGTGCAGCTGACGTCAGCGAGGCCTGATGACTTCATGTGTCCGCTGCCGCCCGAGGAGGTGATAGACAGTTTGACGGAGGAAGGTGACACCGAATGAACAAGCTGCACAAGTCAAAAACAAGGAGCCGGCCGCTGAGAGGGGAGACGCTCTGACGAGGCAGCGCTGGTTGAAACCAAATGCTTATTGGCTCTGTTTTTCCTTAATCGTTTTTCTCTGTACGCTTCATTTTGGGTTTTTTTTGTGTGTTAATTTTGGGTGTGTGAGAGAAAGTGGAATGAAACTTTTCTGTTTAGCAACAATTTTGAACTAAGATGTACCGTTGTCAGTGGAGTGCCATGTGTTTTCAGTCAGGGCCTTCAATACACGTCAACTATACCTGAACAACACACACATTGTGCAAGACAATGCAAAAACTGCACCACACCAAGCCACAGGCATCCAATAATATGCAAATGAATAAAAACACAGCAAGAAAAGCAACAATAGTTCGTTGTAACAAATAGAAAAATTTGACTGCAGTTGCCTCCGTTCATCCCAAAGACGGTCACAAGCAAAATATTGCAAAATTAAACAATTTTGCACTAAAATATCACAATTTGGACAGAAACTAAATATTGCATCCTTAGAGTCCAATTTATACAATATATCAGCAAAAAATATTATTTGGGTTTTAATTAGTCTTTAAACAAGCTCAGACTTACTTAAAACTGCCTCCAATAGTTAATTAATGTCCATAAAATAAACAGAACAAGATGGATTTAGGATAGGTCAAAGATTGGGAACAAAACTGATTTCATTGTGCTATATTTAGTGCCAAATGCTTCCTACGGACCCAGTGGTCAAAAATGCCCTTTTACTTTCATTACTTACAATTTAATTTCTGCTGTAGTACACAATAATAAATTTGCAGACATTACATGGATGTAGGTTCCATCCATATAAGATACTTTATTAAAAGTGTAGCACTATCTGCATTAGCGTTTTATGCAAAAGCCTGGCTACCTTTGCTAAAAGAGAAGTACTGCTGCATGATTAGTTTATTACTGCAGATTCAAACATTTTCAGAGCAATTACTGATGCAATAGGGGTGTTTATTAGTGCAAATATGATCTGTTTGGACCTTCACTTGTGAACTAGTAGACTGTTCATAGTGACAACGGCAGAGGAGAGAAATGTGATCTCGCAGCAGAAAGCAGTAGTTCTAACTCTGGTGATTTCAAGCCAGCTGTAACAAGAGACAGAGGCCCAGGAGTCCGGCTCAATGACGCAGCTGCTGCATGACTTCTACTCCTCGAAGTTTCCACCGAGACACAACTTCTGACACTCCCGTGTCATAATATCACCACGAGGTGCAACGAGGCCCTGTGACTCTCTGTGATCACTGTTTCTCTGTTCTTTGCACATCACGGGCCCTCCGGAGAAAAATGAAACGCTCAGGAATGTATCTGAGTAGCAGGATTTTATTTTAAATAAATTAGAATAAAGTGTATGCAAAGTATTGCTTCTGCATTAAACTTATTTCGACATTTAGATTCAAATGTTACAATTTGCACAGATAACAGCTTCTGGTTCATTAAAAAATAGTTTGCCATGGTTGTTAATTTCATCATTTACATTCTAAAAATGGCCAAATCCCACATAATGTCAAGATGTACATAACATATTTTCTAGGGATGTACGATATTGGATTTTTGGTCGATATCCGATATGCCAATATACTAAAACTCTTTTGGCCGATAAACGATACCAATACTGCTATTTTTTTTCTATACTTACTTATTGAACCTATATGGCTTTCTCTACAGTGGAATTAAAATACTGCATTTTCTTTGTCAATTTAACCTGCAAATGCTAAAAAGGAGGCTGAAAATGATGCATTATGCATCTTGAAATTATGCATCTTGCAGTATGTTTAATGTCAAATGTATTAATGACATTTGCTCTCTAAGACAATGACAACACCCAAACAGGGCAAATTCGATGTTGTGCAGACTTTGGCTTCAACTGTGGTTGTTTATTAGTTGTCTACACTTTAGAATCAGTAAAAAAGAATTAAAATACTTAGAATAACCTGTAAGGCGAGGACGAATTAATTATGAAAAATATTAGGAGTGATAGAGACCATGTGTGTTACTGAGACAGACTAACTCAACATGCAGCTGCTGGTTGAACTCAGTAGGAGAGAGAACTGGAGTTTATTGCCTGTAGTGGAATGCTCAGACAGACGGCAAAGTCTAGTGCACAATATTAACACAGCCCAACGTGCGTCATAGCTCTCACAGCTGACACTGTTTCCCTTACCGTGTGTGTAAGTGTGTGTGCCTGCGAGAGAGTCAGTGTGTGCCTTTGTGTTCTGTGCGCCTCTTTAATCTCTTTACTGTTGTGCCACATCAGTCTGGTACTGATGCATGAGCCAAATCCAAGTCCTGTGTAACGTCGACATTATGACGAGAACAATGACAGAGATGCACGTTAATGTAATGCGCACAGAGAGAGCGGCGTGAAAGGAGTCTGAAATAGAGCTGGCATTGTTACCCAACACTATTCAAGACAAAAGACCTCCAAGAGAAATAATGGTGTGCAAGAAGACTGTAATGATAATAGTTTTAGATTTATTGTTTTGGATAGCAGTCCACAGCTAACACTTTATATGAAAGTTTTGGCCAGGACCCCACTGGAGTTACTACAGAAGGTTGTATTCTTCAAATGTCATTCACAAACACAAGCAAATGCCAAAATGCAAATTGGAAAATATTATTGACGACATAAATCTTTCATGAGACTAGCACCAACCTCCTGTGCTATCAGTAATCCATACTGCTTTGTAAAACTATTCCCTGCTCTTGATCTTGTCCACATTTTGTTATGGATGAAGGAATATTAAAATTTGTGAATCTGTTCTTTTGGTGGTCGGCGTGGCGTGTTCTGCCTCATTGCGATTTAGCTGCTGGTCAACACATTCGCTCAATATAAACAGAAATTAGCCAGCAGTAAGTCATTTTATGAATTGTCCCTGCAGGGCAGCTAGTTATCTGACATTTGTTTAAACTAGTTTATCCAGAACTCTCAGATCCTTAATCAGTCTTAGGGTTGAGTCATTTTTGAAAGGACGTGCAGAAAACTAGATGGCAATGTTCCAAAGAGAAAATAGGATGTGCTATTATTATTAACATTTTAATGTTGCATTAATCTGGACATACAATAGCTTAAAATATGCATCAAGTAGATTTACTTTGCAGTTTACAGGCATAATGACTTTACATTCTGGATATGTTTAAATGGCCAGTGTTTCTGGGCTGCTCAATAGGACAAGAAGGTCCACAGTCCAAAAACATTAATTGAATTGAATTGGCTTCTTCTTTAAAGTCGTACATGTATGTTAGTTATTTTATGTAGCAAAATGAAAACCTGTCCACAGTGCACCCCACCTAGAAATATGTTTTTCTTTGCTAAGATTAATTTTGAGCAACATTATGTTTGGTAAATTCTGAAGATTAAAACAAAATTATCATTGGTATATCTTTGATTATAACGAGCTCAGAAAACCAAAATACTGATACTGTTATGGTTTGCTGTTGCCTGAAGGGAACACATGAAATTTTCCCTGATGATGTGTTGTTCCCTCAACATAATAGTTTCATTTTAACATGCTTCTGTTAGCAATGTAATGGGAATTGCATTCACTCTGAATGTAGTCAGTACATATACCGAACAAATACAGCTTTGATTTATATCTGAGCTGTGAGAACGACTTCGAGACAGCTCTTCCATTTTTTTCTTGCATGTGACAATAGAGACAAATCGGCATCCTGGTCTCTGTCTGACACAATCAGACTCACAACCAGTTAAGTTACACCCTTGCATACAAATGTAGATGCTGTTACTTTCCACTGACCCTCACTGCAGCGCAAGACGATTTTATTACAGTAATGCCCCAAGTCATCCAGAAGATGCTGAAGACAAACCATAAGTTTCCATTCAGATAAAGTTAAACACTTGTTTTCCTTAACATAACACATGCAAAACATTTGCAATCGTAAATCTGTGAGGGAATTTTTCTGCCATAATTCGAGAGCACACATATTGAGTTTGAAAGCATGTCTTTCTACTCAACACTTCTGCTTTCTTTCAAATATTCACTGTGCTTTCTCAAACCGTTACAGGTTATTACAGTTCAGTCTCGGCTTGCGAATCATTTTCTGCTGCTTAGAACAGAAAAGTACCGCAACCTCTCAGCCAATAAAATGAAAGTATTGTACTGGGCCCATTACTTTCCTTCTAGTGGGTGTGCCTGTGAGGCTACTGTCGACTGTAGCAACCTGCGCCGCCCACTGGATGTAGGCAGAAACAACGACCTCAGCTTTCTGCTCTGTGATCGTAAACAGTAGTACACATACTACTGCCCACGCAATAAGTGGAGATTCTAACAAAACTACAAGTTAAAAGTACAAAAAGAGAACAATATCCACTAGAAGAGAAAAATAAATATCAGCACTAAAAGAATCACGTGTGCAGGCGTTGCTCAACTCTTGCCACCTTTTTGCGAGCATGTTGAGTGGTTCTAGCATAAGATTGAAACTTACATGTGATTGTCACGGATGTGTAAAAATGTCAAGAATGCTGCTGCTATCAGGCCCATTTTTTCCTAGGATTATTTTTGCTATATATATGTATATATATATAAAAAAAACATGCAGCTATTTATAGAAAGGAAGTCTGTCTGATAGAATACTTTCAAGATGCAAATAGATTGACGTCTCACTACATAACGTGAAAAAGCTCCCACCCTTTTTAAATAATTTACAGGATGACCTTTTGGATGTCCAGCAGGAAAACAAACACTTGACTGGGTGAAAGATGAGTAAACATTCCTGCAGCAGGCTAAAGGAGTTTGAACCTTTTCATTTTACAGTTCTACATCTCTTACAATAAACAGACCTGAAGTATATTCTGCTATAATTCTTATATGTTCATTAAAAGGAGAAAAGGACTGAGTCATTAGCCTTGTATGACTCATTCTTGACTTGCATGAATCTCGTTCTCTGTGTTTTCTTGTTAATGATAATCCTTGATTATGTGTCCACTTGTTGGGGTTTTGTTTTTGACCAAGCGGGAGACACTGGCAGCTACCTTGTCCTTCTGTCCAGTCCTAGAGCTGGACATTTTGCAAAGTGAATGTCCTGATGCTGTTCCTCATGTCTGAGCTGAAACCCAAAGCAGCAAAGAAAGTGGTGGTGACTCCTGCTACCCTGTGGGAAGTAGGACAATCTTAAATAGGCAGACTTTCTACACAGGCTGACTAAAGAAATCCTACTTATTTATTATTTACTGTAAGTCTTCCTGCTGCTTAAGCATCAAGACGTATCCTCCCTCCCAAGTGAAGCTTAATGGAAGTTTAATTCATTGATCTCTTCCAGAAAGAAAACCCACACATTTCTGTGTTGTATTATGTTTTTAATCATAAAGTAAGTCACTTTTAAAAGTTGTTAATAGGGTCAATATTACATAACTGTAACCAGCATCCTATTTTAGAAATATAAATAAAATAGGCCATTTTCTGTTTGGCCAGAGCGAGGGAAAAAACCTTCTGTAGTGGTTTGTTCACATGATGACATGTGATTGCTTTTGGTGTGTTTCAACCCCAGTTTCTGTAACAGCAGGGTGCTGATTAGCTGCAGCTGCCCATGTGGGGGCGGACTTAAAGGTCAGCCTCAACCTGTGTTTCCTTCCCCTAAACATCTTCAGGCTTCAGGGAAACCAAACTCATTTTGTACAATCCATGGTAATTCTTTTATTTTTTATTTTTAATGCTCACCAGTCTTCTTCATCTGCCCGACAAAGTGAAACGTACCAATGACTAACCTTTTAATGGTCTCTGTAATTTAAGTTTGCTTTAGTCGGGCTGAGTTTTCAGTGTGGCTGTAAGTGTTCAGTGTATGAGGTTGTGGCAGATATGAACTCTATGTGTGTCTGTGCATGTGAACTGAGCATGCAGGTTATTACAGTTCAGTCTCTGTCATCCAGTGCAGAGAAACACAGGATTCATACGATCCGGACAAGCTGTCCCTGAGCTCCCGGTGCTACATGTCCGTCCACATGCTTCAAACAGGAAGTACAGCAAATTCCTCTGACGCTCCCGGATCAAATGACCAGCGATGAAAACACTGGTCCAGCTTTATTAATGTTTCCTCTATAACATAGAGCAGTGTTTATGATCCGCAGGCCTTAAGACGCTCTGTATGTTCCAAACACTCTCAATTCAAAGCATTGGATTACCTCAGGAGCAGGTCAACAACCTTTGTCCAGACATCTGGCGGTTATCCGCAAATTCGTTCCAGGTGTGCTTCTTTGACTACGACTAGAAACAGTAGTAAACACTTTGTACCATGTACGTCAGAAAGAAAACGGTATGTCCTCTGGGTTTCATTTCGTCTCTTAAAACATTAGGCTGAACTTGATTTAATTTGATTTTGGGCAGAGATGCCAGCCAAAAAGCAGGACACATACTTAAGTGAAAGAAAAATGAAGTTGTGATTAAAGCAAAAAACAGTAATAACATCTGAAAGGGAGTAAGAAGAAGCAAATGCTTATTTAGTTTGATTCCATCGCATATATATTAAATACAATATATGAGAAAAAGAACAAAATAACAATCTGTGAAACTCATAGTAATTTTTAAACTAACTATGATTTTCCGTCATTTCGAACTATCAGGCCACTAAATGCTGTGGATTTCCTCACATGATAGTAAAAGGAAGTCAAAGGGTAAACTTCATTATTCCCTTTTGATTAAGTTGATCTGTGCATATGCAATGTATGGCTAAATGCAGAATGCTTAGTTATTTCATCAAAATATTTCTTTTAAAAGGTGAAATTGTTATTTTTGTCTACGATATCTGTGACGTACAAAGTGTTTCTTTGTTGTAGCTAAAAAGAACAAAATGTGATGAAATTCCACATCTGTAAAAGCTGTCGCTGTTCAGAGATTTAGGACTCTTTTTACCTCATAGGCTGGATAATGAAACACAGCCCCCTGTTTCCAGAGGCAGAGGAAAGACTTTAGCTACTTTCACGGCCAGTAAAACTAGTTTGGTGGTATTAACTCTCTCTCGCGCTCTCTGGTTGCCTAGCAACAACCTGTTGAGAAACTGACCCAGGAGCAGTTTCAGGTTTTGCCACCTCGCCTCACAACTGCATAAAAATAAGAAACAACAGCGTGGAGCGAAGCTCGACAGGAAGTAAAACAGGAAAGGTCAGCCGTTTGACAGCATTTCAGATATTTACAACAAAAAAACAAATCAATAATTATTGATATCAACTGATGAAATGCCTATCTTGTGACAGGCTTATATGTGACATTGAATCTCACATATCCTTGTAGTACTAAGCTTTGTTTGTATCAGATTCAATATTGAAACAAAACTTTGATTTTTTTATTTATTTTTTTTTACAGTATGAAAAGATTTATCATTTTACCAATGACTTTTTAAAGAAGTTTTTTATTTTGTGCCACTGTGGGTTTGAGATTGACACGCCTGGTTTACTGTAAGGGAATTTGCAATGACTTTGGTTTGATCAGGTGTCTTTATCTGTCATAGTCACCAAACCCAGACAGAGATCAGAACCGCAACAGAAAAAGGCTTATGAAGACTTTTAGTAAGCAATTAAAATTTATAATAATTAGACATGAGTTTTAGAGCGGAAACAGGAAACAGGGGCATTAACTTTAGGGATCAATGGACACAGTTTATAAATACCAGTTAGTGTCAAAAGACGCTGCAATATTTGAGAACTGACAGCAAACAGTGTTTATAAATCCAGCTTTGAACATGGTGATCAATAAAATTAAAATAAACAGCAGTAAGACTTTGGGTACGAGGGAAAGTTAGGCAAATCTAACTGGATTTTATTGTTTTTGTCAGAAAACAATAAAAGGGGAAATTCGTCAGGAGCTGACAAGATTTCAATTGGTTGTCTCTAACAAAACTATTTTTTTTCCTCTGTTAAAGCCAAGATGTTGACAGCAATAACGCATTATTATTGTTATTATTTTTTCAGTTCTGGGGTTGGTGGCGTAAACAGAAAGAAGAGGAGTCAAGCAAACCCTGGCTCCTGTTTAGTTCTGGAACCAGTTTGGGTGAAAAAAAACCAAAAAACTTTGTGAGACAAAAAACAGAAGAGACAGAAGATTTTAAAAAAAGCAGATGCTCGCTGGGGGGGAAAAGAAAGAGTGCTAAAATAAAAGCCCTTCGCCTCGTAGTAATGAGGCACAGATGACAGAGGAAGTTAACGTCTGATGACAGAAGGGGAACTCAGACTCATGAGGTCAGTGACACGAGAACGGTTGCATCGCTGGCTCTTTCTGTAAGGCAAACGCTTACTGTAAACAAATCTCCTGAATGTGACGGAGGCTGATAAAGCACACTCAAAGACTCTCCTGTGGAGGCTTTTAGATCTTCCCGCCTCCCGGTGAGATTAGCACCCTCCTAATTGTGCGTACGTGAGTGAGAAACTGTGTGCATGCGTCACTGCCAATAATCGGCCTTTCTGGAGGGGCGAGTATGAATACCAGAGGATCTGTGGAAGTCGTGGAGCCGCAGAGCTGAGTAAATAAACAGCGTTCAGTGAAGCACGTCAAGACTCTGCATGACAGATTTGTTGTTCCTGCAGATTGTTCACATATCTCTCTCCTGAAGGCTTCTGCTTGTTGCCATTTTTGTCAAGTATTTCAGTAGAAACCAAATATTTACCCACATGACTTTACTTTTCTCTCTGTCTTACATTAGGTCAAGTAGCATAACCAAATTATGTCTACTTGCCAAAAACCAGAATAATGAGAACATTTTCACATTCACTTTTTTTTTTTAGCTTTCTAAAAATTTTAAGTTTACATACATATCCTTTGTATTTGGTACCTTTGTCTTTTGAAGCTTCTAACTGTAGTTTGCTTCAATTTTGCCCCATTTCTCCAGACAGAACTGGTGTAACAGAGTCAGGCTTGAGGTCGTCTCGCTCTCATACTTTTTCAGCTTTGCCCACAGATTTTCTGCAGAATTGAAATCAGTGTTTTATTTATGATGACCTCTCCTTAGCACTAACTTTGTTGTTCTTAAGACTCTTTATAAATAATTTGGTGGTTTGCAAAGGCCACTGTCACTTTGGAAGACCCGTTTGTGCCAAAAGCTTTAACTTCCTGGCTGATGTGGTAAGAATATTTCCACACAATCTTCTTTCCCATTATGCCATCGTTGCTGTGAAACACCCACACACCATGAGGCTGCCACCCCCGTATCCCACAGCTGGGATGATGTTCTCAGGCTTTCAAGCTCCCCCCTTTTTTCTGTGGTAGTGTTTAGGGCTAACCCTCCAAACAAAACAAAAATAAAGACTTTTTACAAACTGTAATATGGTCTTTTATGTTGCTTCTAGAAATGGCTTCTTCCTCTCAAAACGGCTGTTCAGCCCATGTAGCAACAGGAATATTTCACCCTGGATTTTGTCCTCCCATTATGAGCTTCAGTCAGCATTTTCTAAAGTTCATGAACAGATTTTACTCATGTCTGGGACACAAAACCTGATTCCTTCCTGAATAATATCATGGCCAGATATTTCCATACATTTCACTCTGTCAGTAACAGGTTGCTTTGTTGCCAAAACGTATTGAAAACTTTAGTTACTTTGCTTGAGCTTACAAATTACTTTCTGATAATTACAAGTTACTTAGCAGTACTTACAGTTTACATTTCAATATGATCTGGTTACTTTTAGTCTGTTCTCATTATAGTCAGCAGAATGTACAAGTTGTTGTTCTTGGACTTATGAGATACTTTTTAGATTTTACAGGATACAGATTGACAAAAAAACTGCAGGGGGCATATGGACTTTTTTTTTGTCACATCTGGATCTTTAATGAAAATTTTCTTGATCTTAAATGGTACTTTAGTTGTGGGATGTTTTCCTTTCCCCTCACTTGCAAGACACTTTGGAAATTTTGCAGGTCACTTCCTCCTCTCACTTGCGAGTTGCTTTTGATAACTTACTGTTTGGACTACAGTGATCCCTCGCTATAACGCGGTTCACCTTTCACGGCCTCGCTGCTTCGCGGATTTTTTTGTGCAGTTTGTTTTTCACAGTGCATTGTATTCTGCGTCCTGATTAGCTAAACAGTTTCTGTGCTTCTTCTCTATCTGTGTGCCAATAACGTTGCGGTATTTAAATATACGTAATAGCTTGGCAAATTTTGGTAAATGTTTTTGCCCAGAAGATAAAACGAGCGACAACAAGAAGAATTGTGTTCTTCTTTTGAAAAAACACACCTGCACAGCAGGCTTCAGAAGAAAAGGAAAGCGAAGTCAGAGGCATAGTGAAATACGCGAGTCGCAATTTGTCCTACTGTACTTCATTTTGATGATTAAAATGATTATTTTACTGTAGTTATTTGTAAGAAAGCATTATCCATCCATCCATTTTCTTACACCCTTGTCCCCAGTGAGGTGCTGGTTCCGGGCGAAAGGCAGGGTCACCCTGGACAGGTCGCCAGTCTGTCGCAGTGAAAGCGTTATATTTGTTTAAAAAAAAAATGCTTGGGCCTGAAAACAAGTTTTGTTCTTTGGCTTCAATGTAGAGTATTTAATTATGCTGTATAATAATTGCAAAAAATAAAAGTAACTACTTCCCGGATTTCTCCTATCACGGGTTCTTTTCGGAACGCAACCCCCGCAAAACACAAGGGTTCACTGTACTTCTGTAACTTACACAATGCTTGCTGTAACTTGGATGTTATATTCTTTAGTATTGCATAGTGTTTTCTGAAACTTGTTCTTTAATCTCCTGGGTTTTCTTACTGTCTATTGCTCTATAGTCCTGCCACTCTGTTATTTCCAGTGAGCTTTATGAAAACAGAAAGTTTTATCACCCGAAATACTTGGGAAAGATTCAAACAAGGAAAAGTTTGTGACCATTGCTAAATCATTAGATATCCAGAAATTAGCCACAACAACAAAACAAAACAGCTCAGTGAAATACCTTTTCCCCAAACACAGAAACCTGCGGAAACGTGCACAAAGGGCTCGTAAAACCTGTTCAGAAGCTGCAAACCTGGAGCTAAATAGAGCAGCTCAGATGAACAATAAGGGCTTTGTCTTGTGAAATACGATTATCTGCTTTCATAGATTCTCTGTTTCCTGGTAAGTGAAATTATCACCTCAGTGGATCTGATAAAGTTTTTCTCAAAAACTATTAGCTGGGCTTCACCATGTCTCCAATAAAACTCCAAGGTTCTTGTTGAAACCCAGTAAAGATTTAAATATATTTAATGTTTTCATTTGTTGAATACTTGATTGACATTTGTTTTAAGTCTAAATTAGATAATTGTAGCACATTTTCTATGGCCTGCAGTGTGTGTGACCTACAAAGTAGTCTCTAGCGCAGTGGTTACAAATGGTTTGTTTTGTTTGCGCTGTCACTTGCAGATGCTTAAGCTGCATCCAATGAGATGCCTTTTCTGAAGTTCACACTGCCACAAAATGATCAGGCTACTTGAGAGCACCTATCAGAGGTGCATAAATGTTTCGGGAGGGGTTTGGCCTTGTTAATGAATGTTGTCAAAGAAAATATAAAAATAGCAGCGAGCACGAATGACACACCCAGGAAGGTTTCGTGGGAGTCTTCAGAGACATACCCCGAGCAAAAGGTCAGAGGCAGCGTTCTTTATTGCAGCCATGACCTGAAGTTGATTTAGAACAGCAATTATGTTCATATTTCATTGTTTTACACTGTACTCCCACTGTATCTTTGTGCATCAAACCAAATATCCATGACGCAAACAAAATCTCAGTGCTGACCTAGTACATTTCTTTGTCACACATCATCCCCAAACACCAGAAGTCCACTCGGGTGTATAAATCCAGCTGTTCGGAGGTTTATCAGAGAACTTTTAACAGCAATCATAATCGTGAAAATCAAGTAGAGCAGCAGACAGGTGAGGGATTATAAAACCACATTCCTGGAGCACCGTTCAATCCATCATCTGAAAGCAAGATGCCCATCTGATTGAATACAAAAGAATTTGGAAGCTAGACGCCTTTCTTTTAACACAGCAAATCTTATTTTACGTTTTGGATCTACGATGTATAACATCCCTTTCCTACAAACAATAAACAAAAAATTTGACAACTTTACTTGATTGATTTTAGTTCTCTCTTCTTTTTTTCTGGCCTGTGAATACTTTTAAATCGACAATTTTGACCCACATCACAAAAAGTTTGGACACCCCTGGTTTAGATCAGTGTGTGAGAATGCGGTTTACTGTAAAAAAAAAAAAAAAAAAAAAAGGAAACTGTGATTAATTGCTACAGGCTGTTTTTGTTTGTTTGTAATTTTATTTCAGAAGTTAACTTTTAAGTTTTTTTTGTTTTTCAATCTGTGCTCAAAAACCATATCTATGTCTGCATTAAATTGAGAGCGGCTGAGCATTAGCATCAGTATTAGCATTCGGGAAGCAAACATTTGGGATGAGTTCTTGTTACCGCGAAACTGACGTCAGAAAGATTCAACAGAATTCCTCGGGAGATTTGCATTGTAGATACTTTGCAGAGATGTTCTTCTTGCATTGAACTATATCTCTGTGTTATGTGGGGCACGTCGGCCGGCTGACACCAGATCAGCAGCAGACAGCAGCTGGTCATTAAAGTTCCTGTCAGGCCGAGGTTTCTGCCCTGCGGCCATGAGCCAAATGTCGAGACGTGTATTGCGCGCATGGCTCATAAATTGGCTTGCAACAATTTAAATGTGTGCATGAGGGAACTCTGCAAACTTTAAACATGCATCTCTTACCCTCATCAATGAGGGGATAGTAGTGAGCGACGCGGCATCGCAGCAGAGCTGGTTCGTTCAGTTTCTCACGTTGCGTCATTTGACTCCCGCGTGGCTCTTCCAGTAAGACGTCAGACACCTGTCCTGCATCAGCGGGACCGCCGGGACGGTCACTGGGGTCAGATGCGTCACTGTCATCAGCGAGCCTCGTTGGAAGAGGATTGGGAGCGATCCGTTTACAGCAGTATTTCCCAACCCTGGTCCCCAAGGCACACTGTCCTACATGTTTTAGAGCAGGGGTGATCAAGTCCAGTCCTCGAGAGCTGCCATCCTGCAACTTTCAGATGCATCCCTGCTCCACCACACCTGATCAAATGAATGGCTCGTTACCAGGCCTGTTCAGAGCTGATCCCCGTCTGTTGGAGTAAGGCTGCATCTAAAAGTTGCAGGTCTGGACTTGAGCACCCCTGTTTTAGAGATTTCCCCTCTTTAATGTGCCTGATTCAACTGATTGCAGTTCAACAAACACCTGTTAATCAGTCATAAACTGAAATCAGCTGGACTGAAGCAAGGAAATACCTAAAACATGCAGGCAGTGAGCCTTGAGGACCAGGGTTGGGAAACACTGATTTACAGGAAACACCGAGAGCTAACAGTAACTTGTGATCCTGCTGCACCGCTTGTTTCATTTTTTTGTGTATTAATAAGACATGACGTGTCAAAAAACACAGTAAATTAATCTTGTGTCGCAGTAGAATATTTTAAATTAAAAATGGACACATTTCCTGTCTTTAATTTGAGAACATTTAATCGGCTGGGGCTAAAAAAAAAACATCCATTAAGAATTATTTTTCACAAAATTACGTCCTGACAATCCCATCTAAATATAAACTATTGAACCATATTTAATGATGTGTATGTAAAAGGTTTGCATACCTCCATTAAAACTTTAATGTAACCCAAAGCCTTTGGTATTAATCTGCTACAGGGAAAAATCTGAAAAAGCTGGCTGAAAAAAACAGTGCTTACCATTTAATGAATATGTTGTTGATTGGATTAAATTCAAACATTCAATGTTTTTCAGTGAATCTGCAGAACCTTGAATAAAGTTCAGCTGGTCTTTCTGATATTTGCTCGTTTTTCATCATTTAGCTAAAGCCATAGTTTGCAGAAGTGGTGGTTCTTTGTAAAGTTTTAGAATAGACATGCAATCTGACAGAAATTCAGTGGCTGAAATTGAATAAAAATATGCCTAAAACATGTATTTATTACATTCTTTCTTTTTTCATTTCTTAAGTTGAACTGTACAGGGTACAGGTCACTTAATATTTTAGAAAAGATTTGAAATGACTTAGGATTGCAACACTTTTGAATTACTGCATTCTTTTTTCTTTTTTTTACATCCACTGTATGCAATTTCTTCTTAAATTAAATGAGGAATCCATTGCTTCCTGTTTACGCCTGGGGATGACAGAGACAGGTTTCTTTTAGCCGCTCTTCACTCCATCCCAAGCAAATAAAAAGATAAAAACAGAAGACCATTTTAAACATCTGCTATGGAAAAATGCAGAGACACGGCACATACGTCAGGAAGTGAACTTTATTTAAATAAATAGCCACATAAATAAACAATCTATCTTAAACAAACATTTTCTCTCCTTCTTCCTTCTGGTCCTCTTCATACACACACACGCACACACACCAAGACGTGATCACGCTCAAACAGTCAAGTAACAATTTATAAAACAGGAAATACTTCTTAATATCTGAAGTCTTTATCCAAAGGATCATCTTATTGATTTGCGTCATAATTCTTAGTGTTTGACAGTTTTTTTTTCTTCCATCATGAGAAACCAACAAATAAAAGAAAATTCTTAACATAAAGTGCAAATTTTGCTTCTGTTAAAACAGTAAGCTTAAAAAAAAATTTCAGAGGAACCAATGAATGAATGAAGGATGAACGCATCATCCTTTTTTCAGTCACAATCGGAGACGGAAGGTTCTGATTGTGAGTTTGTTCGGGTAAAAGGCACAAGAGTCGGTGGTGAGTGCAATCAACCAAAAGCTGGAATATCAACACTGCACGTTTCCAGGTCCAGGAACCTGGAGGAACACTGCTCTCCTATGAGATGCTTCACAGATATGAGACGAAGAACTGAACACACTATAACACACATCGCTTCATCTGAACTAAGGTTGTAGCCACTGAATAAAGTTCAGCTTCCTTCACAATAAGGTATTGCTATATTTAGGTTTAGTTGTTTTTTTTATTTATTTTCTTTTTCTTCTTCTTTTCTAAAAAAGTACAAAAAAAGAGAGAACACAACCATGGTCCTGACAGTAACAGCTAGAGATACAAAGAAAAGGTGTAGCTTTAGGATTTGGTGGCAGCAGGAGTTTCAGATCACACAAAAATGGTTGCTAACCACCCGGCTACATCTTCAGACAGCATTTGAAAAAAGGAAAAAGTCAGTAGTGCGTCTTTGAGAGATCACCTGTGCTGTTTGCTCTTTGGTAAAACCCAAAATTTCTTCCTTTCTGTTAACTACGAGCACTCTGCAGGATGAAGTAGCAGTTGTTTGTTTTATATTTTAAATGCCTTCCTCTAAATCACTACAGTGTCATGTTTATTGGATCGCATAATAACAAGTACCTTTTCTGGTCGGCCAGCTAGCAAAGCAAGATCAAACACATTTAAAGATAAAAAATAAAAAATAAACGAAGGAAAACCTCAGGCAAGACACGTAATTTTTAACCTTGTCTTTCCGTCGAGTTTCTGTGTGAAATATTGCACTGTTCCCACAGTCTTTGTTCTGTCCAGCTTTCCTCTGATACACTGGGAGTGAAAAACAAGGACACAGAAGTGGAGACGCCTCAGGAGCGTCCAGATCGTAGGTCAACGCCGCAATAGAGTGAGGGCATAAGCATATGGAAGGTAGTTCTGTCCTGAGGGATTTAGGTGAATTATAATAGAAAAAGCAATGTCAATTCTTATTGCTCACTAATGTTGTTCACTATTTTTTTTACATCAAATCTATTTTCTTTTTGTCTCTGTTGGTATTAAGTGAACAAATATTGCATATAAGAACAATTTAGTTGAACGTAAACTTTTAGTGTTTCTTTTATTTTCGCTCAGTTTGCTCTCCAAGGTCAATTTGCCACTCACAATATGGCGGGTGAGCTGACGTATCATTTCTACAGGGCAGCAATGCGTCTGCTCTTCCATGTCTAACGTGAAAACGTGTTCTCTGGTGTGATTTCACCCTGTTGCCTGAGGAGGTAGTAAAAGCATTTAACATGGAGGCGCTCAGCAAACGAAGACATTGTGGATCTTCACCCCGATGTACCTGTTTGTGCTTTAACTAAATCAGCGAAACCACGTCTTCATTCAGTTATCGCTGATTACTACATCGCAGTCTTCCTGCAGCTTGAGGTAAAAAGCAGCATTTTGCGCAGCATAAACAATCTCGCACCGAAACAAACAAACAAAATAAATCGTCACAGTTTCCATACAAGTCCTTCAGTGAACGCTTTCGAGCTCAGGGCGCTGTACTGCATGTTCATTGCACTGCTACAGAGAAAAGTCTCTAGAAAGGCGAACAAAGTGGGGAAGAGTTTTGGTCTTACTTAACCAAAGAAGAAGTCGAACAAAGAGCAGAGGAGGGAGTCTTCTTGTTCACTTAGACAGCATCAGAATTCGAAAGTCAAATATTTTAGCTGATCTCATTCAAGTGAGTCCGTCGGAGAGCTGGAAGAGAGCCGTTCGCTCTTATTGCTTCTCTGGCTGCTGAATTCACCGCCTCATCCAGAGTTTGGTTATTGCTTAGTCTTTAGCTTAGATGGTCTCAAAAAACACACAAAAGGTGGACACATTCTCACGTGCCAGTTTGTAGCTTGCATCAACTTTTTGTTTCTTTTGCTCAGTTGTGCTCTGTTGTTTCATGGGGACAGTCCTCCGTTTTATTTCACCATCACGCAGCTGCTGAGCTGCTGCTGTCCGGCCAGGCCCAGCTCCTGCATGCTGGGGTCAGCGCCAGAGGCTGGGCCCATGGTCCACACGGCCAGCTTGGATGGGACGGGGAAGGGGCCTTGTGCTGCGGACTGAGGCTGCTGCAGGACGGCGAAGGGGAGAGGCTGGGGCTGCTGGCTGATGTGCAGGCGCGCCTCGAGCATGTAGGCGGCAGAGGCCACGGGGGACAGGGAGGAGGAGTAGCAGCTGGACGTAGGCGAGGAGCAGCCAGAAAAGGAGGAGGTCTCCAGGGTTTGATGCCAGAGGCCCGCCGGAGCCGGCTGCTGAGGAGGAGGAGGAGGCAGGGCGGGCTGGACGGCGGGAGCATCAAAGATGGAGGAAGGGGAAAACGTGGATGTGGGTGGAGGAGAGGGCGACTGTTGCTGGGTCAGGAAGAGCAGGGGGTTCTGGGTAGGTCCGGTCTGAGGGGCCTGGACGTGGGGTTGAGGTTGGTGCTGAATCTGCAGCATCCTGGAAACAGACGCAAAGAATTAGCCGCTGCTCTAACGTCAGGATACAAATCTACCCTTAAAATTTCTACTGATCACATTTTCAGACATTACAACTAAGAACAATTTCTTCGCTTTAAATGACAAGCACTTCAATTGACTTTTTGGGATTATTCTGTGATTGCGTCATGTTCTGATGAATTAAAAACTACTTCACCGCAAAAACACAAAATCATACCAAGTATTTCTGGTCTAGTTTTCATGTAAATATCTTAGTAAACTTAAAATAAGACAAAAGTAACTTACAAGTAACTTTTCAGCAAGATATAGGTACTTGCTTTAAGTCAATAATACGTTAACACTGATGAAAAAGTACAAGTACTAGTACTATGTCTAGCTGAAAAGTTTATAGTAAGATAGTTTTATCTTATTTTAAGTGTACTAGAAACTAGACCAAAACTACTAGGCTAAAGTTTGTATATTTTCAGTGAATTCCTCTGCAGGACTTTTTCCTCTTAGAAACTTCAAGAAAATGAAAGTTTTGCTTTAAAAAACTTCATTTGAAGGATCAAATTGGTGCAAGGAGTCTCACCTTTGCTGGTGCAGCACCTCCTCCAGCATGCTGCGATGCTCGGAGAAGGCTGGGCCGAGGGACCCTCGGCTGCCGCGGTTGGAGGTGGGCGGGGGAACGACCTGCCTGGCCAGACCTTTGATCTTATTCAACCCCAGAAGGCCTTTGGTGCGCGTGTTTTTCCTCAGCTGTTGGCGGAAAGCTTTGAGGCCTACAGGAACACAGAAACCTTAAGGTGACACGGTGCAAACACACAGCAGGTCGGATCGTTCTGGAGGCGGTGGTGTGAGTGCGTACCTTGTGTGAGGGAGGTGTCGGAGGCCCTGCGGCCTTCCTGGAAGCTGACAGCGGGCAGGCTGCTCTGAGCTTGGGGCACCAGGTGGGAGGAGAGAGCCAGAGGAGCTCCGGCAGGAAGCCTAGCTCCACCTTCAGCCCTGGAGGCCAGAAGTGTTGACATCTCCCCCACAGCAGACTGCAGTGTGGGAGCCGGACTGCATGAGGACTTCAGACAGCTGTCTGACGACGCTCCGTCTGAGGGACTCACCACAATACCTACAGAGACGGAGCAGAGGAAGTTTTAACATCCTGACCTGGCAGAGTGAAACGTGTAGTCGTGCTTACAATGAATACTGACATGGAGGGTTGCATTGGTGGAAACGGGCGGAGACCTCGGCCACAGTGTGTCTGCGGGACGTTGTGGGCGGAAGCAAGGGCCCGAGGCTCTGCGTGGCCTCCTCCTCCTCCAGGTCCCTGGGACGCACCTCCTCGCTGATGCTGGTCTCCAGCAGGCTGTTGGGTGAGATGGAGCGGTTCCAGAGGAGTCTGTTCAGGCTGGCCTCCACCGGGAACACCACCCGCTGAAAAGCAGAAGGAGCAAGGCGGTTGTTGATGGAGACTGGTTGCTGAATTTCCAAGTTGTCACGGCTCTCTAAGCTCCAAAAGTGAAATTATTCCAAGAAAAGGTTGTGGGTGGCGACGGGTCGTTTGTTTCATGAACGCACTTCCGACTTGATTGTTTGAAAAGTATATGTTGTTTATATCTAACAAAAATATAGACAAAATAATAGCTAAGTAGTCACAAAATCATTTTTAAAAACTTCCCGTCGTCACACCGGACAGTTTGACAAACAAAAAACATGCACACAGTATATTCTAACTTCTTAAAGAAAAAATTAAGTAAGTGGGACTTTTGATTCACAAAACCTAAACATAAATGGCCACAACACACATAGTCCTGTAGTGACGACAGCGAGCTGATGAAGGACGTCAGGTTTTCAATTTACCTGGAATAGTCCACCTTGGTCGCACTCCACCTCCGAGTACACAGGAGGAGTGTTTTGGGATGGGAGTGAGAAAGGAGTAGATCTAAAACTCTCACTGGACTCCATGATGACCTAGAGAAAAGACCAACAATAAAAATCAGCTTTTGACTTAAGCTTTAAATGAAAACAGGTCTGAGTTTTGTACATCGTGATGGAGTGCTGACCTCTGGGCCGGAGGAGTCGGACGTGCTGCGGGGCCTCTGGCTCCAGGTCCCACACTGACGACTCAGCTGCTGAGCGCGATGCTCTCTCACTCGCTCCAGCAGCAGGTAGTAGATGGCGGAAAAGTGATTATAGCTGCTGCTCTGCAGAGACTGAGGGGAAAAGGAACAGCAGATTAGTGACAGAAATGAAACACTTCAGTTGATTAGTCGATCTGCAGCATCATGTTGTGGTGTGGCTTTTTCCAAGGAGGGACTTGAAGCTCAAATGATAGCAAGAGCATAAATATATTCACGAGGCACTGCAGATGAGTGAGAAGCTCTTTTTCTCACCTCGATTGTCCTATGGCGATCGATGCCCAGCGTGTTCATGATGCCCAGCACTGGTTCGCTGTAATCCCCCAGGTTGGAGTTGTACTCTGTGAGGGAATGGCTGAGGGTCTGGTGGGCGGCCGACGGGTCGGCCAGCATCCAGCGGTGCTGCTTGATCTGGGCTACGCTGATCCTTTTGGCAGGGTCCACCACTAGCATCTTACGGATCAGATTTTCACAGTCTGTTGAGGGTAGAAAAATGCGATGAGCCTGACTGGTTCCGAGTAGTTCACTTTCAGATTTTGTCAAAAAAGAAAAAAAAAGAAGGTGTGTACCTTGGGACATGAAGAAGGGAATCCTGAATCGTCCCTCTGTGACCCTTTGTCTGAGAGCGGGAAGGCTGGGTGCATCGAACGGAAGAGAGCCGCAGACCAGAACGTAAAGCACTACGCCGAGGCTCTGTGAGCAGAAAAGAGAAAGGATTAATTTATGCTTTAAACTTCCAGTTAGTTGTTTTGCTTTTATCCATTGTGTGCTTACCCAAATGTCAAGCTGTGGCCCCTCATACTCTTTCCCCTCAAACACTTCGGGAGCGGCGTAAGGCGGGCTGCCGCACCACGTTGACAGAGGCTCCCCTGCGTTGTAGAAGTTCCCAAATCCAAAGTCTACATGGCACAAACAAACGCATCTATCACTTTAAATCTGAGGAACATCCTGAGAAACATGCTCACTGTTTAATATCAGTCCTAGTGCACCGACTCAGCCGTTCACATTCAATCAGCACTGATTTAATGATAGCCGTTTAGAAATCCCAGAGCGGCTGCAAATACTCTTAAACCAATTAACTCTGTCTCGCACTTTGCTTCCCAGTAAATATGAGAGCTGCGAGCGGTTTATGTTGCAGACCTACCGGCCAGTTTGATGTTCATGTTGGCATCCAGCAGCAGGTTCTCGGTTTTGAGGTCACGGTGAACGATGTGATGCCGGTGGCAGTAGTCCACGGCCGTGAGGATCTGCCAGAACTTCTTCCGTGCCTCGTCTTCACTCATGCGGCCGTTTGAGGTCAGGTGGTCTGCAAGGAGGGAGGGAGAAAGAGAACAGACATTTTAGTGGCAAATCTGAGATAAAGCATGACATTTAATTACAAATTAAACAGACAGCTTTATTATTATTAGCATTGTTAGAATTTTGTTCTTTAGAAATTTTTAAAAAGCCTCACAAGTTCTAATGTTTTTCATTATTACTTTCCTTTTTTCCACATTTATCCAGAGCTGGAAAATTTTAAAAGCGAATTCCACACTTTTGCATGCTTAATATAAAAGTCAAAGAGTTTTATGTCAAACTATCCGGATCAGATGAGAACTTACCGAACATCTCTCCGTTCTTTGCATACTCTGTGACAATGTACAGCATGTCTTTGGTCTCCATGACCTAGGAGAGAGAAAAGCGAGATTTAAATGACTGAGTCAAGTGTAAAACTTGTTCCAAGAATTCCTGTGCAGCCGCGAGACATTTCCTAACCACCAAAACCTCCTTCACATACTTCTCCATAAACTTGTTCCACTCATTGCAAAAATACCAAAGGCTTTCCATCGTGTTACATAAGCCGACCAATTTCCTGAACACATTTCTATCATGTTTTAAACACCAATTTACACACGTCAACACAAACCCTAACTAAAATTCTTAACATTCACTTACAGAACAGCTACTTAAATGACTGGGAGTGTTACCCAGTGGATAGTATCAGTTGGCAACTAGTGTTTAATTTCACATTTCCTCAGCCTCCTTATGGCGAAGAAAATGCAACAGTTTCACACAGGCTTGCTCACACGGGGCCTGTCTTTTGTATTAAAAGCAGCGTACGTGCGGTAAAAGTTCCAGTCCTTCCCTGGAGCTCACAGAGGGCCTCCGTTTCCTCTGAGGCCCCCGGGGACGGAGGAGTTTCAGCTGAAAGGTTGCACAACAAAGCAATTTTCCGTCAGATGACAAAAAGCCCGTATGGATAATGCCGTCGCCCGGTTTTGAACTGAATGTCACCAAATTCCCCTGAATGGAGGAGTTTTATTTTGTCCAGACCCTTCAGAAAACCAAAGGGGGGTGAGTGAATACTCAGTCCACCAAGAGGAAAACAGTGTTTATCTGTGAGAGAGAGCAAAACTCTGGAGCTCAGTCACCTTGAGGTGATGCTAACGTCATACACCTGCTGCTTTAACGGCCCCCATTCAGCCATATTTTACATTTGAAAAGCCTCATAGAAAAACCTTTACTTTTATTTTTGCTTAAATTACAGGAGATCGGCTAAGTTTACGCTCAGTGCCCCACCATTGGGGTATTTGTGAACCCAAGGGGCTTGGATGAAACGACAAAGAAAGGTCAGCTATTGTTGATGATACAAAGGGAAAATGCATCTTGTTCCCATGATGATGGTAGGAGAGTGAAAGCAGCAGCAAAGCAAAAAAAAAAAAAGACAGCACAGATACAAAGATCATAAGACTGCCTTATGCCAGATTCCTTCCTTTGTACAGGAAGGAGAGGATTATGTGACTAGCATCATCTCCATCAAGCCAACAGCCAGAGGCTAGGTCACAAAGAGGCTAGAGACAAACACAAGACCCATCGAAGTGATGTAACATCACCCTTTATCGTCACTTACTAGAGTCATGACTAATTAACCAAATGAAATTACTTCAGCCGCTCTGAAACAAAGCGTGCAGAACATCAATCGGTTCGTCAGCCTGCTAGAGCCACAGCATTCAGACATTAATCATCTTCACATTCCTCCCATGTTGAATCATGTCAATCCATTAACAGATAGGGCTTAGTGTTTGCTAGTTAAGACTGAGCATTTGAGTTGTGCTACTCTACAAAGAGAAGAGAAGAAGAAAATAGATTTTTTTTTTTTTTTGGGCTACAAGCAGATTTACTTCAAAAAATACTGTGAATATTTTTTGTTTCTGTATTTTATGTATCAAATAAAAAGATAATGAATGAATGCTACACATAACGTATAATTAATTGTTGCGTTTCTGTTTAATTATGAACATAATATTCATTTTAGCTGTGAATGTCTGGGTGAATACAGGTAAACCATGGTATGTTTTACTAGAGTTAGTTATTTTAACTATATTCAATCAGATAAACCCAACTAAGATGCAACTTGAGCAAAATTAATACCAGCCTGTCAGCGCAGACATATCATCATTTCATCACAGTGTTGAAATGCATAATGATTTTCTGCATTTTCTATCAAGAGTGTAAGCAAAAATTATTCTGAGCTGCACATAAAATTGCTGGTAAAGAAAAGGCAAAGAAAATAAGATAATTAGAGAATTACTGTTAATTCAATTGTAAAAACACACTAAATTGCTATCATTCAGCTAATTATGATTATAGATTAATATTGATTTAATATGTACCTCTGCATATGAGGAGAAGTAATGTTTGGAGGGGGGATTCTCAGAAATAGTGTCTTGCTCAGAACTTAAAATCAGATGTAAAGTAATCCACAAAGGCAGCAAAACAAAAAGAGAGTGAACAATAATAAAACAGCGCTTGTTTGCTTGTTCCCAGGGGTATTTGTTTGTGTGTTTGCTGCCAGACGTGTGCCAAAGTGCCTGCAAGGTCAGCTGAGATGGTAAAAGCGGATTCTTCTCACTAAGTCTTCAATTTGATTAGGAGTAAAGCAGCGCTTTGTGAGGAGGCTTTCACGTGAGGCGCAGACACATTGCACTTGGCTTTAACAAGTGCTAATTGGACTTAATGTTCTGATCTTGCACACTTCCCTCACCAGCACTCACCTGACTGCTCTTAAGCCTGCATTTCTTCAGCCAACATATCATTGCATAATCAAAAAAACCATGCTACAAATGCATTGTTTCCACAATCGACTGGTGCCCATAAATATCCTTGCACAGAGCACGCGAGATAGCGAGCGAGGTCAAATAGGATTGTACTAATGCTGTTGTGCTGTACTTATGATTTAGAGTACTCTGAGAATCAGCAGCGCACCACCAGCTGGTGAAAACCACTTACGTGCCAAATGCCCCTTATTTCCTTCTTACTTATTGCCACTGCTATTTCCTGATGTGTGCAATAATGACGCACAGTGCTCTGCAGTCCAGCACTGTTAAATGTGCAAAGTTTTCCACACAAACTTAGACAAACTCCCAAACATAGAGAGGGGAACTCAGAAACTGCACGCCTTCCAGTAATCTGCACACGTACTGTTGCACCCCATGCAAAACCGCAGCACAGAAGAGATAAGATACGACACACACCTGGTAGAGCTTGATGATATGGGGATGGTTCAGCAGCTTCATTATCTGCACCTCTCTGTAAATTTTCTCCAGGTTAGAGGGGCTCAGTCTGGTCTTATCAATGATCTTTATTGCCACCTGGGAAATGAAATGCATGAAAAAGAATTAGCATGCAATAAATAAAAAAATATATAAATAAATAAAGGCATGCATTTTAAATTAACTACAAGTTAGAAGAAGGGCTGCTGACCTGTGTTTTGGTGACTTTGTGCTTGGCCAGTTTCACCACTGCAAAGTTTCCTTTCCCCAGGGTGCGGATGATCTCATAGAAGCCGACCTGAAGTGGCCTCCCCTGCGCAGGGCTGGGCTGAGCAGCCCTGCTGGTGTCTGTCATGATCACCATGGTGCACCAAATGTAGTAGCAATGCTTAGACAAAAGGCAGGCTTGTACCTGTAAAAACAAGCAAAAACAATTATTCATTTAATATACCATAATCTCTATTAAACCTACACAGACCGAGGGAATCAACAAAAAAGATGTCAAAAATATATTATTATTACCATTATTATTATTGGAAATGTTATTATTATTATTCAAAATAAATATAAATATTTTGTTAAAGAAGTCTGATATTTTATTATAAATCACTCCAGTTCCACAAATCAAAAACCAAACAATCTCTAATCAACTAAAAGTGGCTAAAAAGTAAAGTGAGAAATTATCGCACTTGACGAAAGTAGCCAAATTATTTATTTACTCATTTGTGTACTTCTATTGTCTGTTTGTTTTTTCTCGAAGACGGACTATAAACCAAATATTAAGCAATGAAAAGTGATAAAGTCTTACCTTAGAAAGACACAAAGCGCCTTCTCTCACAGTTCAGACTGTTGTGCGACGAAAAGTGAACCATTCCACCGCAGCTCCGAAAAACAAGCGCACCAAAGAAGGAAAAACTGCGGGAACCACGCGCGATGCAACTTTTTCCCTTCAGCTCTTCTCTCTGCGCTCACAGGAAGGCTGTCGGCCCGGGACTGCGCTGCGGTCGGTGTGCGCCTGAAAGCTCCGCCGGAATGCAGAGCTGAGGGCTTCGGCACTCGCAGAGGGAACTCCTCCTCCTCCTCCCTCCCTTCCTTCCTTTCCTCCCCCCGCTCGCTCCCTCAGCCACCATAACAAATTCATACCCACCTCATTAACGTCACACCCGCGTCAGAGCTCCGAGCTGGGTGAGAGGCAAGGCCGGACCCGAGCGCGACGCACGGGTTGCTGGGCAACCGCTCTGCTAGGGCGCTCGGTGACGCGAATGCTGATGAAGAGGTTGCTTGGAGATGGGAACGGTGACGTCAGTCGTAAAGATGTGTCACCACGTGATGTTTCCGTCCGCCGGGCGGGCTGGCTGCTCACCGGCTGTCTGTCTCGCGCTTCGCCGGAGCGGGAGCGCGCGCGTCCTCAGCAGGAACAGAAACAGAAAGCAGGCTGGTTTGGTTTCGCTGCTCTCAGTTACTCAGCTCTAAATTATCGTCAAATTCAATAAATTTAAATCTGAAACTTTTATTCTGAAGTATTCCTCCACATGCAGCAACATTTAAACACCCTTAGGATACAAGTAAACATATTATTATTATTTTTAAATATATATATATATATATATATATATATATATATATATGTACTTTTCAGAAGATAATTACAG
>CAEFZX010030802.1:0-32097 GCA_903066825.1 Alfaro cultratus | reverse complement strand
GGAGGAGGTAATTAAGCAATTTCATTCATGCTTTTTGTACCTGTGGCACATCTAAAAACTTCAGGACTGCGGCCCTCGAGGACTGGAGTTTGAGACCCCTGCTCTAAGCTGAACAAATATTACAGAAAATGTTGATTCCTAAATTGTAATTGTAATTTTCTTACTAACCTATGTTAGCGGTTGGTTTAAGTGTGGTGGAGGCTGTATATTACACTAAACATAATCCCTGTTTAAAAACATTGAAGTTTACTATATTTTACTTGGAAAAAGCATTTTATAAAGCATATTTTCTGGCAGTCAGACAACCTTTGATTAAAAAATGCATCCTAAAAAAATAATGTAGACATCTCCAAGCAGATTAAATATAAAACATACTCCAAAACGTTTATCTTTCAATAGTGTGTCTGAAATGCTGAATCATAAAAAGGTTTTCTGCATAAAGACTATGTAAAGTGAGTGTGATTGATAATATCACACACTTCATGAATGGCAGAGAGCCGAATATTCATTAACCTCCAGTGCTTATAACCTCTGATCCGATCTGAGGAAGATTAAGAGTAAAAAAAAATACTATAAAAGTACAAATGTGTATCCATGGCTTCCAATTAAATTTATTTATATTTATCTTGTCTGCATCATCTGAACTGTTAAACATTTTTGGAGAGGTTTTTAATCAAAATAAACCGTTATAGGAATGATTTGAAATTAAATTTAAAAAATATATATATATATAGATATATATATATATATATATATATATATATATATATATATGTATGTATGTATGTATTTTTTATTTTTTTTTAACTAACGCAAAGCCTTGCTGAAGCACAGCAAGGCTTTTATTCTGTAACAGTTAATAAAATCAGGAATAAAACTGGTTAAATCTCAAAAACAGATTTCACACGAGGAAAGAGCCAGTGTCCTTCCAGAGCTCCCTGGATGCTTCCGGAGAGGGAACACTGAGCCGTTTCCGCCGCCATTGCGGATTTCAGAGAGATCAGCCGAAGCCGCCGCTATCCATCGATGCTGTGCAGAAAGCATACACAAAAGGAAGACAAATTTAACATTTTCACGAGTATCAGATTTCGGAAACACAACTAAAAACACGTCATATTGACTTTCCTTCTCGCCGTGCAGCCGTTTTCACTGACTGGCTCCGACCTACACTCTCAGTGAAGAGGTCGTAGCTAGCGCGGTGCTAACTGCCTAGCTAGCTAGCTGTACGGCTAGAATTTCAGGACTCCGGAGAAGCTCGAGAAGTCAACATGGCTCAAATCCTGCCTATCCGCTTCCAGGAGCACCTGCAGGTATGCGAAGAAACGCTACAACTTCACAATTCCCAGCGTTTTCATTACTTGCCTGTTTCTCTGTATAATAACCGTTTGACAGTTTGCTAGACAAGCTAACGTCAATACCCGCAGCAAATGAATGACCTCCCCTCCCCCGTTTAGCCAACTGGTACCTTCATTCATCAGTGTTATGCTTGTGAACTCGAGTTAAAACGCTTCCCTCTACCAGAAACATTTCTTTCTGCCACTCTTTTATAGGCATGTTAAACAATTCTTCATTTTCTCTGTAATGGTTGCCGTACGTGTAGCTTAATTAGTTGAGCTGCTAGCTTTTGCGTTAGCGCCTGAACCGTTAGTTAGCGGATCGTATGGGATGTTGAGAGTGATTTAATTATAACGGCGCTGGAGTATTTAAGTTATCGTTCGGGCACCATCGCACATTGTGCTTAGAAAAGCTGCCATAAATACGTTTGTAACACGTTGTTGCAGTCACAATGGCCTTCGGATGAAGAGAAGCGGGTTATTAAAGCCCGATCAGCTGCAGTTTGACAGGACCTATTGCCATATAACGTCATACACAGAGCGTCGTGTCACGACTAGCGATTTGCATTGCACGTTTTTATCTAAATGACGTTTCTGACTAAATGTAATGTCCTCAATTTGTCGTGTGAGGCAAAATAGCGACTCCATCAATGAGGCATCCGATTTTTTCCCACCCATTTAGATTTTCCCAAAGCCCCGTAGATATGACTGCAGTACAATTCAATCACTTCCCAGCTTCTGGTTCTGCTGGATTATTGAATTTGCAGAGGAACTCCGCCTGTGAATGTGACTGTGATTATATTTCTTTCACATATCTAAATAGAAATTTAGTTTGGTTTTTAAAACCGCTTATTTATATCATTTTCCTGATTATTATGATCCTATACATGTTCTCTATTTAACTTTATGGTCACATTTGCTGGAGGTATGGCAGAGGTTTAGGAAAATTTGCCACATGTAGATGGGCAAACCTTATGCTAAAAGTTCCAAATTTGATTTTTAGATGACGAACAACTGGTGAGGATTAAATCCCTTTTATTTGCTTTGCACTCTAAGCAATAACTCAAAACATATATTGCTCAAAAATGCCTAAAACTGTTGGTTGTGTGACACTCAACTCAAAACTTTGAATGTATAGCACAATGATGCCAAATTTGAGGCTGTTAGTTTTTATGCTTAACCCAAGAATAAAAACATAACATCAAAATGTCTGCCATCATTGAGCAGCCTTAATCTATAACCTTCCTTATAAAAGTTTTTTTTTCTCAAATTTCATTTTAATGTTTTAGTAAAGCTTGTGAAGTTACCAGTGAGTTATCTCCAATTATTTATTTTAAAATGTAGCATTATGTAAAATAAAAATACTTTTTGAAAGAAAAAAAAGGATATGAGCGCAAAGTCCACACCACATTTCGTCAATGTTATTATGGTTGACAGATGACGTGCACATAAATAACAAGGTTATTCATTATTTATTTCTTGCACACACTGAGTACTGTGAGTATATATCAAGTGTCCAGGTTTTCAGAATCCCGGGTATAGTATCTAATGAATGTAATTGGGAAATTTTAACTTGATTGGCTTTTGACTTCTGATCAGAAGTCCAAATATAAAAACTACATCAACAAACAGGCTCCTTATTCAATTTATGGGCATTGGGGAACACAATGTACTTGATTTACTGAAATGAATTACTTCAACAGCTTGTCAACAAGTTGAGCATGAACCTGCCAATTACTGACCAATTTGAGTCAGGTTTGTTGCAGCTGGAGGGATAGAGTTAGGAGCTGGTGCTTTAATGCACTTCACTCTGAGTTTATTCAAAATGAGACAGAAACATGCGCTTTGATGCATCAATGGGGTCAACTTGTAATTAGTGATGAACCCATCAGGTTTTTCCTGGCTGATACATCTTTCTGATATTTTTTAAGGACTGTTATACGTGGAATACAAATGTGCTGCATGTTGCTCTGAATATAACAAAATAGGATATAATAACAAGATTGTTATCATTTATTTATTAAAGCAGATGTCCCTAACCTTTATGTTTTTCTGTTGTTATGGTTTTTACTTGAACTTGTTCAGATATTGGGAAACAGTTTTGCTAAATTTACTGTCTTGGGAAAAAAACAATCACAATTTCAGTATTTGATTTGATGATCTCTGGTTGATTGAGTTGTGCATCTGTACTTGTAGTCTTTTATTTCCTTGATGAATTCTAAGCAATTAGTGCTAGGAAAGAACCTGCATGTCTCCTTCCTGGGTTGTTATATGTAAAGTATTTATTTTTTTAAGCATTTTTTTATTATTTAGTTATCATAATATAAATAATGTCCATAATGTGGGTCTTGCAACTCATGGACGATCTTTTACATCTCTTGCTCTAGAAAAGTTAAAGGCTGTGTTGGTTGTGCTGCTCAAACAGTTTTCATGTTTCTGTGACAGCTCCAGAACTTGGGGATCAACCCAGCCAACATTGGCTTCAGCACTCTCACCATGGAGTCTGACAAGTTCATCTGTGTGAGGGAGAAAGTGGGTGAGCAGGCCCAGGTTGTCATCATTGACATGGCCGATCCTAACAACCCCATCCGCCGTCCCATCTCTGCTGACAGCGCCATCATGAACCCTGCCAGCAAAGTTATCGCACTTAAAGGTAAGCGATCGCTTGAATCCATGTCGTATGGTTAGGACACTAGGTTAGGTTTTTATTTTTTTTTAACATTGTCCAAAAAAAGTAAACGTTAACAGTTAAGATTTGACCGGTCAAATTTCTTGCTATTTTCTTGTCTAAGTCATGGGATCATTTGTGTAAATTAACTTTGTGTTGTCAGTTACGTAGCTTTCACATTCTGCTTTTCATTTTGATGTTCATAAGTAGATCATTTCCATCTTTGTTTGTCAACAACTGCAGTGTAGTGTTACCAATTCAAATGTAAAGTACTATTAGGAAAAGTAGCAGTAGAAATAGTAAAATGTCATGCTGTCATAAATGCTTTGTCTGTTTTGCTTGTTTTTGCTCTTTTTTTCATTTCTTACTGCTCTCTTATGTTTGCAGACGGTGAGTTGAATTTTACATATCCCGAGTTGTCAAAGTGTTCCTGTATGCACTGTCTTAAAATGTTTGCACTTTGCTGATTGTAATTTAATCAAGTGCTTGAGATAACAAAATAAACCCTGCAGAAGCAGAGATTACCAAAATGGCTTTAAATTTGCCATCTTCTGGGTTTTTTTTTTGTAATGTGTGTTTGTACATTTGATACAATATACATATATTTTAGTCTACATCTTATTTTCCACAACATATTGTACACCATATTTTTAAGTCTTCTGTTTTGTACAGTATGTAAATACACATTTTAGGGTTTATTTAACCCTTTTAAAGACTGCAAAATATTTTTCCTGCATGGAATTTTGAGTTTGTTTATTTGATGTGTGATAGAAATCTTTGAGTAATTGCATCTGGGCTGGTGTTGAACATGTTAAAGCTGATTTACAGATAGGAAAACACCTTTAATTGCCTGCATCCATGGTGAAAAACAAAACAAGCTGTAGCGTTCAGTAAAATGGTTCCCGTTATCAATCAAATATAAAAAATGCTCAGTTATATAGTATAATCATGTCCTTGATTCTGTGATTAATTTTTTTTTCTTTCCTATAGTAATTTTTCCACTAGGTTATATAAATTAATACTATGGTTCCACCACTATTAGAGGGTCTACACTAGTACTGTGATTTTTGTATGATTTCACCCACTTACTGATGTTCGAGGCTCTGCAGTCTCACTAACCAGTTCTTCCTGGCAGCTAAAGAATATTTTGCAAAAGAGTTTCTGCAGTTCAGCCTTAATTAGGGATGGGTGAAATGAACTTAAATATTTTTCTTGATTTTATTATTGCAAATTTAAAATTGGTATCTTTTTTTGCAGTAGATTATAAACCAGAAACACACACAATGCTCTTAAAAGTAAAATTGCCTTCACATTAGGTTGTTTAAGTGATTTGATAGTGTTATTATTGCTTTCTTTATGTTAAACATGTTAACAATTTGACCTGCATTTAACGCTGTTTCAGTTAGTTTTACAGACAGAATTGACAAAGGTCGTTCTGCTTTTTCACAGCAGCATTTTGCTTCAAACATCATAAAATTCATTGACTAGTGTTTCAGCTGCTCTCAAATGTTTTGATAGAACTATGGACAGAACAGGTGAGATGATTCAGGCAAAATGGGAGCTGAACCAGGCACTCTGTCATGATGAGCTTCATTGTACAGGAGGAAAATATGAAGATTAAAGGAAAACATTGATTCATTAGAGCAACAAAATATCGTGCACAGCCTGTGATAAAGCTTGGCAAGCTGGGAACACCAAAAATTGGCATTGATCTTAAAAGAATGTACCAGCACTGCTCATTCAGAGCTAGGCTGATGGTTAAATTTGAATAGATTGATAATATCAATACTTCATTATCCATTTTGGATTACTTATTTAGGATAGCCACTGCCAGTAACTGATATTTGCTCCACATAGCTATATAGACAGATACTTTCCTCCAACAAGATTGAACTGGAGGAAATAAAAATGGGTTTGAGTGCATCTGTCCAGCATCCTCCTCGTTATCACATCTGTTTGTCTTTGTGCTTCTTCCTAATCTGCATTCACACCCAGCCTAAATTAATCCACTGTATGTTCCTAAAAACATCTTAAATGCTGTTGAAGCTCTAACATGCCCAAAGGTTCATTCTTCTGGGTGATGATAGAAGTTGAAGATTTGACATGAAGTCTTCAGTTTGACTTCCAAAGGCCATCATGTTTATTTCTGGAGACAGCATTTCATAAAATATACCTGGCTTTGCATTAAACGGCAAGAGAGAAAAAATATACATCTAAGCAATGTGTCTGCCACAGTATCAACAGAACATTACAGTTACATTAGTACACACTGGGTACAAATTATGGAGAAGAAAATTATATTTTGACTATTAAAATCTACAAGACATCCCAACCAATGCATTGTATTTATTTTGAGACTGAAGCCTTTTAAGAACAATCATCTGAAAAACTTATCTTATTACTTGTGATGAATGCAAGTACATCACAAACAAAAAGATCCATCTGGCCTGTAACATATGTCCTCATTTTACAACCCAGTTTTGCTGTTATGGTAACATAGCTCCATATTTCAGCTGTGTTGTCGTCCTCTTTGTAGAGTTCCTATGTAGCAAAGTGGCAAAGAAATACAACATGGGACTGCATTTAAGAGCAGAACCTCCTTTTTAGCAGAGCCGTTAATTGCGACTTAACAAATAAATTTGACATTAAGAGGTTGTGGCATCTAGCGTGATTGAATGCAGATCCATATTAGTGGTTGCCTTTGTTTTGGCCTTTTTGTTTTACTGCTGTTTCTGGCTATTTTTTAATTTAATGGCCCGTTTTTGTAAGTCAAGTCCCTGATTTCCAGCACTTGTCCAGCAGCTGGAGTAGGTATGCCTCAATGGTAGGTTTAATCCAAAAGTTTGCTTTGGCTTGTGCGTTGTCGTACGTTTAGTCATAACCCTTATTTGAAGTAAATATTTCAAATGGTGTCGGATGATCACGGCCTTCATTTCTGTCACCTTTTCTCTCGATGTTTTCAGCTGCAAAGACCCTGCAGATCTTTAACATTGAGATGAAAAGCAAGATGAAGGCTCACACCATGACAGACGACGTGACTTTCTGGAAGTGGATCTCTCTCAACACCGTTGCCCTGGTCACAGACAACGCCGTGTACCACTGGAGCATGGAAGGCGATTCTCAACCAATCAAAGTGTTTGACCGTCACTCGAGCCTGGCAGGCTGCCAGATCATCAACTACCGTACTGATGCCAAACAAAAGTGGTTGCTCCTCATTGGTATCTCAGCTCAGGTAGAATCACTAGACGAGCACTTTAATAATAAATGAGTCTAAAAGTGACAGTAAGATATATTGTTTTTCTTTTCCTTTCTCCTTCAGCAAAACCGTGTTGTTGGTGCCATGCAGTTGTACTCTGTGGACAGGAAGGTCTCCCAGCCTATTGAAGGCCATGCTGCTGGCTTTGCACAATTTAAGATGGAGGGCAACACCGAAGAATCAACTCTGTTCTGCTTTGCTGTGCGGGGACAAGCAGGAGGAAAAGTACGATTTAGCAACGTCGCGAAGCCTCGCACTCACGGCTGCATAGATTAAGTGATCCCAGCTGACTTCATCCAAATTCTAGTTTAAATGTACTTAATTGAAAACCTGAAGCTTAACACAAACTGACTTTGTCTTCTTTTGTCTTAATTTCTTTTTGACTTCCAGCTTCATATTATTGAAGTTGGAACCCCACCAAGTGGAAACCAACCATTCCCCAAAAAAGCTGTGGATGTTTTCTTTCCTCCGGAAGCCCAGAATGACTTCCCTGTTGCTATGCAGGTACAATGCTTCCATATGTTGTTGACCATTAGAATGCAGTTTTGTTCAGTTTATTTATAAATCATCAATTCATAACAAATGTTAACTTAAGGAAATGATTTGATTTCAATTTGTGCAAGTCTTTTCAGTCCAATTTTAATTTTGGGCTACCTTATAAAGGAAATCCAGACAGTGCCTGAGCAAGCTTGTGACATTAAAGAAGTCAGGATTTGTTGAGAATAGTAGGTCTCTGATTGCCTGCTGTTTCCTAGTCATCGTTCTTTTGGATCACCATAGAAATGAACCATTTCAGTCTACCTCTGGGAGTCTGGCTTCCAGCTGGTGGTTGCTAGTGCTACCTGAACTTTCACATTTAGATGCTAGCTGCATGTATGACCCCTTTCTCTCTTTCTGCACGTCTAGATCAGCTCCAAGCAAGATGTCGTTTTTCTCATCACAAAGTACGGCTACATCCACCTGTATGATCTGGAGACCGGAACTTGCATCTACATGAACCGGATCAGTGGGGAGACCATTTTCGTCACTGCCCCACATGAACCCACTGCTGGGATCATTGGAGTTAACAGGAAAGGACAGGTACACTTTCAGCTGATAAACTTGATTTATTTATCTGTGTTTATCAAATTAGTACTAGAGATCAAACATTAAAACCAACTCCAAATTATAGATGTTAATTAAACACCTAACAATTCATTTTTAAACTGACTCTTGTCTCACGCTCGACAGGCATGCTTGAACTACACTCTTGCATGTTTTTGTGTGTGTGTATTAGTCCTGACATTTGTTGGTGATTCATTTTCCCTGTAGTATGTTTGCTTACTGCCTATCAGCTTGGGTCCTTGGGTGCGACCTTGATTGAGTAAATCTGTGTGAAAATATGTTGCTGCAGCAGCATTTTTACTTTCGGGCAGCATGTGACAGCCACAGCAGGGAGGCAAAGCTTGGCTAGGCAAGCTGCACAACCTAATCCCGTTGTTTGTCTTGGCTCGCACCTGCAGGTCTTACACACACACTGCTTAGAATGTTGCACATGCCTACAGTGACAGATATTTTAGCACTGTGCATAAAGACAAGAACATATTTTAAATTTCAGTTTTGGTTCGTTATGTTGATTTTTTGTTTCTTTCAAAAAAAATAATGTAATCCAGTAATTAAATCAAAATCAATTCAGTACTTACGTGCAACATTGGTTAACTACAGTTGTTTATTTTTGTTTGTTTTTTTATTTTTTAGAACATTTTTAGTTTTTTTTTGTTTTTTAGTATTTTATGGTTTGATATTTTTGAATGTAAGCAAATTACACATTCTTTTACATCAAATGAAAAAACGATCAAGCGGTATAAAAACCTTTGATGACGTCTGTCTTTGTTTCATCAGATATAGTGTGTTAATGATTTTCTTTTCTTCCCCAGGTGCTTTCGGTGTGTGTGGAGGAGGAAAATATAATTCCCTACATCACCAACGTGCTCCAGAACCCAGACCTGGCTCTACGCATGGCTGTACGCAACAACCTTGCTGGTGCTGAGGAACTATTCGCTCGCAAATTTAACACCCTGTTTGCTGCAGGAAATTACTCAGAAGCAGCCAAGGTGGCGGCCAATGCTCCTAAGGTACTTCTGCATGCCAATGTGCACACACACAACATCACATAAATGCTCAGTTTATGGTTACATTTCTTATGCAAACAAAGGAAGAGATTTGTGATCAGACTTAATACTGTGAAATTCTTTTTGTAGTTTTATATAAATTTTTTATATTTGATGATCAAGATGGATTGTCCATTTTCTGCTTCAGGGCATCCTGCGGACTCCAGATACCATTCGGAGGTTCCAAAGTGTTCCAGCACAACCGGGCCAGACTTCTCCTTTGCTCCAGTACTTTGGCATCCTGCTGGACCAAGGCCAGCTCAATAAATTTGAGTCTCTGGAGCTCTGCAGGCCTGTTCTTCAGCAGGGCCGCAAGCAGTTACTGGAGAAATGGCTGAAGGAGGATAAGGTAGATACATTTCCTTATCAAAAGTCAAGCTGTACTTAAAGCCTCATTTTCTCACTGTATGTTGTTTGAGGATGTGTATGTCACTGTAAGCCAAGTTCACTTTTTTTGGATTATTGAACTGTAAAAAAACAAATTTCTGTTTCCTTTTTCTTTTGATGTAATAACTTTAGGTCTCAGATGTCTGTGTGATTTTGTTGTTAATTTGCTTTGTGTTTGTTTCCAGCTGGAATGTTCTGAGGAGCTCGGAGACCTGGTGAAGTCTGTTGATCCCACTCTGGCCCTCAGTGTGTATCTCAGAGCAAACGTCCCCAATAAAGTCATTCAGTGCTTTGCAGAGACTGGACAGTTTCAGAAGATTGTTCTTTATGCCAAGAAGGTGTGTGATGGAGAATGTTTATGTATTCTATGTTTGTTGGTGACCCAGGAAAACATATTGAGGAGTTTGGATTTTAGCTTGGCTCAACTAATGTTCAGATAAAGGATTATGAGTTGGTTAAACCAAAGGAATAATCTGTGGGTCCTGCAGGTGGGCTACACACCAGACTGGATCTTCTTGTTGAGGAACGTTATGCGGATCAGTCCAGAGCAAGGTCTCCAGTTCTCCCAGATGCTGGTTCAGGATGAGGAACCTCTTGCTGATATTACACAGGTACTACATATGTGTTGGTTGTTAAACAGTACAGTTATGTTTTACATAAAAAACATTTACGAACATGATCAAACATGTACATGATGATGTTTCTCCAGATTGTTGACGTATTTATGGAGTACAACCTGATCCAGCAGTGCACCTCATTCTTACTAGATGCTCTAAAAAACAACAGACCCATGGAAGGACCGCTGCAGACACGTTTACTGGAAATGAACTTGGTTCATGCTCCACAGGTAGATGCAAATAAACAGATGTTTGATTCAGAGTTGCCAATGATTGTGGTTTAACAATTACAAGTAATGGTTGAGGGGTTCTAATCTCAGAATCAAATACTGACGTAGTGAACAACAATGGGTTAGTAATGTAAAATCAGCAATTGCCCTCCAAGCCCTGAGATACAGAGTGCTACAAGCACTGACAATGATAGCAGGAACCAACTTGTTTAAAGGGTCTTATGACGATTTATTTTTCATGTCTTATATTCTTTAGGTGGCAGACGCCATCCTTGGCAATCAGATGTTCACCCACTATGACCGCGCCCATGTGGCACAGCTGTGTGAGAAGGCTGGCCTCCTGCAGAGGGCGCTGGAGCATTACACAGACCTGTATGACATAAAGCGAGCCGTGGTGCACACACACCTTCTCAATCCAGAGGTATCAAACTGAAATAAACTCCTAAAATTACAATTAAAACACCTGACTGACTGATGAGGAGTTTAGCCAGGTTGCTAGGAGTGTAGTTGTATCTGCTGCATGTCTTCTGATCGTTTCTGCAGTGGTTGGTGAATTTCTTCGGCTCCCTCTCAGTGGAGGACTCCTTGGAGTGTCTGAGAGCCATGCTGTCAGCCAACATCCGCCAGAACCTGCAGATCTGTGTGCAGGTGGCTTCAAAGTACCATGAACAGCTCACTACTCAGTCCCTCACTGAGCTGTTTGAGTCATTCAAGAGCTTTGAAGGTGAGTTGAAAATATGTTTCAAACTTGGATGTAAGGTGGAGATTGTTGCAAAAATTATTTTATCTTTCCAAAGTGTTTGTGAAAACTTGTCATTTTTACCCCTCTTTTTTCCAGGATTATTCTACTTCCTGGGTTCTATAGTGAACTTTAGTCAAGATCCAGAGGTCCACTTCAAATATATTCAAGCTGCCTGCAAAACCGGCCAGATTAAAGAGGTGGAGAGAATCTGTCGAGAGAGTAACTGCTATGACCCGGAGCGGGTGAAGAACTTCCTGAAGGTTAGAAATGAGCAGTGTAGAACTTTTATCCTACTGTAAAGTTTTTTTATCCCATATTTGATCAAAATACAAGTTTTTATGGCCAATAATGCTTGTATTTTCTTTTTGCCCAACAGGAGGCTAAACTTACTGACCAACTTCCTTTAATCATTGTATGTGACCGCTTTGATTTTGTCCATGACCTGGTCCTCTACCTGTATCGCAACAGCCTTCAGAAATACATCGAGATCTACGTTCAGAAGGTACTTTTCCTCTCTTACAGGCAGCTGTTCTAATGTCATTGTAGTTGTGCTTTTCTTATTTTTGCATAAACACGATGATTTCTTGATTATTTGCTCCAGGTGAACCCAAGTCGTCTGCCGGTGGTCATCGGAGGTTTATTGGATGTAGACTGTGCTGAGGATGTGATTAAGAACCTGATCATGGTGGTTAGGGGGCAGTTTTCCACAGATGAACTTGTTGCTGAAGTAGAGAAAAGAAATCGGTAAGAATGAAATTACCTCAGACGTGAAACCTATTATCACACATATCTGTTATATTATGTACCTCAGAGTATTATTGTCTTGTCCCGAAATCAGTGTTTCATTCTCTCTGCAGTCTGAAATTGCTGCTACCCTGGTTGGAGGCTCGTATCCATGAAGGCTGCGAGGAACCTGCTACCCACAATGCTTTGGCCAAGATCTACATCGACAGCAACAACAACCCTGAGCGCTTTCTAAGAGAGAACCCTTTCTACGACAGCCGTGTTGTGGGCAAATACTGTGAGAAAAGAGACCCCCACCTGGCCTGCGTGGCTTACGAGAGAGGACAGTGTGACCAGGAACTCATTCATGTGAGCTACAAATAAGAAGCTGTTATGGAATAAGTTTAATTCCTTGCAGCCGAAATGATTGGGTAGGGGCATAAATGTGGAATACTTTCATGATTTCCATGATTTGTTTCTACTGTATATGTTCCAGGTGTGCAATGAAAACTCATTGTTCAAGAGTCTGTCCCGCTACCTTGTACGACGCAAGAACCCTGAGCTGTGGGCGAGTGTCCTCCTGGAGACCAACAACTACAGAAGACCCCTTATTGACCAGGTCTGACCAGCTTGTTTCTCTAATACCAAAGCTAGTCTTAGCTAATATATGAATTCAATATGCTGCAACCGTCAATTGTGGTACAGTTCAGGATGAGCGGTCTAAATTCAGAAATACCATCACAGCCTTCGTATTTTCACAACTAGGGGTTTAACAACACATCCATTAAACCCCTACAAAACAGGATCTAAGTTCAAAAGAAAGTGACAAAATGAAATTATTGGAATATTTTTTAATATTTTGGTTTCCATACAAATGTTTTAAACTTTCAAACTGTGGTTTTAAACAATCTTTAATCTGTGAAGAATAACTTAGTCTGTGTATGCAAATCTATATATTTCGACTGTCATTCTTTTCTCAATCTAAGGGGCTGCTAAGGCCAGAAGATCGTTGAAACTGTCATTTAAGTGTTTTATTCAAATCTTATCTTCAGCCGTTGAGGATAAAGCGAGCTGCTCCTCTTCTGTAGGTGGTCCAGACAGCATTATCAGAGACTCAGGATCCAGAGGAAGTATCCGTCACAGTGAAGGCTTTCATGACGGCCGACCTGCCCAATGAGCTCATTGAGCTGCTGGAAAAGATTGTGCTGGACAATTCTGTCTTCAGTGAGCACAGGTGATGCATCGGCCACCTCCTGAAACCCAAACAAACCCCAGCCAGACTTTTTATCCGATTTTATTTCAATTTTTTTCAAGCAAGTTACTCAAATATCTATTTCTTGCTTCCTCTATGGACTTTCATAATCCATATTAATTTTGTCAGTTGAGGAAATAAACAGTGGCATATATGTAATTTATAACCTGTTAAATGTGTTGCTCTTTTCAGAAACCTGCAGAACCTGCTCATTCTGACGGCCATTAAAGCTGACCGAACTCGTGTTATGGAGTACATTAATCGCCTTGACAACTACGATGCCCCAGACATAGCAAATATTGCCATCAGTAACGAGCTGTTTGAGGAGGCCTTCGCAATTTTCAGGAAGTTTGACGTCAACACCTCTGCTGTTCAGGTGAGAGCCATGTGCTCTACTGTTATGTGCTTCCAATCTACTTCTGTTTTTGTTTTCTGTCTTATTTTAATTCTAGTCTTCACAGTAATAACCTTGTTTTAAGCTTTTTCTTTGATTTTCTTCCTTTGTAGGTTCTGATTGAGCACATTGGAAACTTAGACAGGGCATATGAATTTGCCGAGCGTTGCAATGAGCCTCCAGTGTGGAGTCAGCTGGCCAAGGCTCAGCTGCAGAAGGGAATGGTCAAGGAAGCCATCGACTCCTACATCAAGGCTGACGACCCGTCTGCTTACATGGAGGTGGGACAGGCTGCAGCCCAAAGTGGTGAGACCTCCTCTACCTGGTCGCCTCTTATTTTGAAACCTTTTCCCTATTTTACATAAAATTCCTGATGTTTGGTAAAATATAATCGATGGTTGTGTGCAGGAAATTGGGAGGATCTGGTAAAGTTTTTGCAGATGGCTCGTAAGAAGGCTCGGGAGTCGTATGTTGAGACGGAGCTGATCTTCGCTTTGGCCAAAACCAATCGTCTGGCAGAGCTTGAAGAGTTCATCAACGGTCCCAACAACGCTCACATTCAGCAAGTAGGTCCTGGGGGCTCACTCACATCTGGAGCAGCTCAAGGCATCCGTTCTGGGTTAACCTCCTGTTTCTTTATGTTAAGGTGGGCGATCGTTGTTATGACGACAAGATGTACGAAGCGGCCAAGTTGCTTTACAATAACGTCTCCAACTTTGGCCGTTTGGCCTCCACACTGGTGCATTTGGGAGAATACCAGGCAGCCGTCGATGGAGCTCGCAAAGCCAACAGCACCCGCACCTGGAAGGAGGTGATGAAGCTGATTAATTTTATTATTTGATATTGCAATATGATATTTATTGGCTTACATGTGTGAAGTAAATTTTTCGGCTCTTCCAGGTGTGTTTCGCCTGTGTAGATGGGAAGGAGTTCCGTCTTGCCCAGATGTGCGGTCTGCACATCGTCGTCCATGCCGACGAGCTGGAGGAGCTAATCAACTACTACCAGGTATTGTTTCAGTCAAATATGAAAAAAAGATTTTATACTTTGAATTTCGATTTGATTTCTGAAGGTAGGCATGAATTAATTTCACGGAAATTACCATGACCTTTTCATGGGACAAAACATATCTGCTATGAGAGCAAATGGCTAAAATCTATTTTTCAGTGTCAACGCGAGTCCTTGCTTGGTGTCCTTCAGTCCCTCTGTGTCTCCTGCAGGACCGCGGTTACTTTGAGGAGCTGATCACCATGCTTGAAGCCGCTCTGGGTCTGGAACGCGCCCACATGGGAATGTTCACTGAGCTGGCCATCCTCTATTCCAAGTTTAAGCCACAGAAAATGAGGGAACACCTGGAGCTCTTCTGGTCCCGCGTCAACATTCCTAAAGTAGGTGTTTGATTCTTTATCAGTCACTCAGCAGGAAAGCGATTCATTTTAAGCAAATATGCATAAACTGGGGATTAAAAACAATTCTACTGATTTCAAATGTGAGTTAATGAAATGACATTTGTGTGTGTTTCAGGTTCTCAGGGCAGCTGAGCAGGCACACCTCTGGGGTGAGCTGGTGTTCCTCTATGACAAGTATGAGGAATATGACAACGCCATCATCACCATGATGAACCATCCAGCTGACGCCTGGAAGGAGGGTCAGTTCAAAGACATTGTTACCAAGGTAATGAGGAGAAAAAGAATCAATGGCAACAACAGACCACAAAAAAAATACTACTGTTGAGTTTTTGTTGAGGAAAACAGATCTGTGATGAACTGAACGTCTGCGTCTCATTCCAGGTGGCGAATGTAGAGCTGTACTACAAGGCCATCCAATTTTATCTGGAGTTCAAGCCGTTGTTACTGAACGACCTGCTCATCGTGCTTTCTCCCCGGTTGGACCACACCCGGGCCGTGATCTTCTTCAGCAAGGTGAAATTAGCCTTGAATAAAATCAAATCATCGGGCTGATGGCAGCTGAGGATAATTTGAAACGTTGTGCATCGGGGTGCTCATTAACTTTATTTTAAATCTGATTCTGTGTCCAGATGAAGCAGCTACCTCTCGTTAAAACATACCTGCGGTCGGTCCAGAATCACAACAACAAGGCAGTAAATGAGGCACTCAACAACCTCTTCATTAATGAGGAAGACTACGCGGTATGATGCGATCTGTTTCATTGTTTATCACTTTCTGTGCTGCAAGTTTCAACTTTTGAAATATCTTGATATTTCATTAAGGACAAAAAAGTTGACTTTTTTTTCATTCACTTAGACTTTGTGAAATGGTTTGATTTTAAACTTTACCCCCATCCTGTGTTTTTATCTTTCAGGCTTTGCGAACATCCATCGACGCGTATGATAACTTCGACAACATCTCACTGGCTCAGAGCCTGGAGAAGCACGAACTGATCGAATTCAGGAGGATTGCAGCTTATCTTTTCAAGGGCAACAACCGCTGGAAGCAGAGCGTCGAGCTCTGCAAGAAGGACAAGCTCTACAAGGTGCGGCACCGTCTCACCATTTGTGCCTGAAATACAAAATGCCAGATGTGCTCCCTTCCCTTCCCTTCCCTACGTAAATCCAAATTACAGATGTGGCTTTGTGATCTCCTCGCAGGACGCCATGCAGTATGCATCAGAGTCCAAAGACACGGAGCTGGCCGAGGAGCTTCTGGCCTGGTTCCTGAATGAAGACAAAAAGGAGTGTTTCGCTGCCTGCCTCTTCACCTGCTACGACCTGCTACGGCCAGACGTGGTGCTGGAAACCGCCTGGCGACACAACATCATGGACTTCTCCATGCCATACTTCATCCAGGTCATGAGGGAGTATCTCTCTAAGGTGGGTTGGCTGGTATGAGCGGTCTCGCACTGAGATCTGTGTAGAAACATAAAAAAGCTGAAAACAATGAGTCCATTGAGTCCAATAACAGTAGGAGTTATTGTCACCTACTGAAAGATTTCGAGAAAGTTTTGCAAACTTGCACCATTCCTTTCTTCCTATGAAGACCAGCAATCTAAAAAGTATTTGCGAATTCTGTTTGTCAGTAACGTTTTCTCTCCAGTCCTTCAATATTAGCAGCTCTGTTTGTCCTCGCTCCTCTTCCTCTGCTGCTGTCATCATTGTTCCATCATTGATGTCGCATTTTGTTTTTCCATCCATTTGAGCTGCTTTTCCATACAAATGTTTTGCAATGGAGATTCAGAACTTCTTCATAGTTCTGTTGCAAGTCAGAAATACAGGCTGTTGTCTTCATAACAAGTAGCAGACTTAAGGGAAGAATTTCTGAAAAACTTTCAGCAATAGTGTCTTAGTTGTAAGATTCTTTTTTAACAGTTTATGGTTAAGACTAATTTTGTAGCATTATTTTAATAGCATAATCTATCTGCACCCCTTTGCAGTTAATCCATTTAGTTTTGCATTTGCCTAAAATGCAAAGTGAGCAATTTCTGCACCATAAAAATCTCAAGTCTGCATTTGTATCAAAAGTGGCGTTAATTACCCACACCGCTCGGAGGGTTTGTGTGGTTCCCTTAGCGACAAGCCTTCTGTTTGATCTTTTTCTCTTCTGTCAATTTCTGTTTTGGGGAGACTCCTGTTTGTGTTTTTTCCTCCTTAAGTTGCCTCTCTGAATTTCCTTTCCAGGTTGATGCGATAAAGGAAAAGGTGAAAGTCGAATCCATTTTCTAATCATTCTTTTTGACCCCCCTCTCCTTCCTCTGCCATGTCCAGTAGTCTTTAGATTGAGGGAGTAAAATTAGCAGAAACTGCATGCCCCCTCCTCATTTCGTGTCACTCTGCCGCTTCTGACTGTAATCCCACTAGACAACCCACCCAACCCACTGTGCTCCGGAGTGGGGCTCTTCACCAACATCTAAGGCTCTGTTTGGAAAGCTGCTGAGTGGTTGCTCAGACTTTTCTAATTCAAATAAAATGAGAATGCTTCCTGGTTGTTAAAAAGATTAAAATCCAAGAAAAAGAGAAATCTTTTTAGTAATCTATTCCATTGGTATACAATGTGGTTGACCAACACAAGCCTCCTTTCCCCCTTCACCCCAACATAAGAATCTGGGTACGCTTTTTCTTGAGTTGAGACATGAGGTCAGGCTGGAGTTGGTGGCTGGAGGCAGCACAAGATTTGAAACTACGGCGAAGATTCACCCTCAAGCAAAACAACCCTAAACGTACCGCTAGAGCTACAATTTAATGGTTAAGCCTAAAATATATTGATGATTTTTAACTGCCTCAGACAAAATTCAGACCGAAATTTAAAATAACATAAGACAGAATTTAGGAGACCTACTCCCAGACCTGCTATCTTTTGTGGTTTCGTAAAAAATGGGTAAAGTTCTATAATTGTAAAGCTGGTGCAGACCTGCTGCTGGAGTTGGCTCTATAGAGTAATGACTTACTCAGCCCTGAATACAATGTATCACCACACTAACAGTTTATGAAGTTTATGGTTGCAACGTGTCTGATGTACAAAAAAATGTCAAGAGGTATGAAGGTTTGTGAAAGGCTCTCTAAATAGTACACCTAATATTGGTATTTACTCGTTAGATGTTAGAAAGACTGCTTTATGCTGTCTGTTGACATTTTATAACACACTTAATTGGTAATCTCTACATCAAACCAATTTGATTTGATAATTTTAGTAGTTTCCAGTCTGTAAAGCCTATCAAAAAAAACACAATTTTGTTTACTGCCAGAATTTTGAGGAGACCTGGAGGCTCCCCAGAATTCTGTGATATTTTTTATTTTTGTTTTTTCTGTCACATTTAATTAATGTTTCTGTGAGCTCAGATGTGCAGCCACACATGGAGACAGCTTTCCAAAGAGATTCTTAATGTGAAGAGTTCCTCTCTGGTTGGATCCCTGTCCTGCTGTCGTTAGGTCCTCTCATTCAGAGTCACAGATGGATTCGCTGACTTGTTAACCTCACTCGGCTGCAGTCTACCATTAACATCCTAAATTAGTTTATCATAACTTCAAACAGCTCTGTTTTTTTCAAAATTTGCTCATGTTAAAGGTTATTTCTTGCTTGCGTACAGCTGTTGGGCATGGATGCAGCTAATATATCTACAGTATATGGGATTTAGTCTGCAGCTAAGTTGAATCCTAATATCCATATTGGAGCAGCCACAAAGCGTATTTTTCCAGAGATTTGTTTTCTTTTACTAATTTCTCTTTGCTAATAAACAGATTTTAACATAAAATCCAAAATAAGTGGATTAAAAGCACCAAAAAAGTGTGCAGTATGTGTACAGTACGTCTCTTCAAATGACAGTTTAAATGTATAATGGCAAGAAAACATGTAATCTGAGTGTGTTGGTTGGGGAAAGAAAAGTAGAACAAGCATGCCCCCCCTCCCTCTGCCTCCACCTCTGTAGCCATCAGCAGCACTCAGACCAGGCTAAAAGATGTCGCCGCTGGCTGTTCCTGCTTCTGGAAACCTTGAATTGGCTGAACAGAGTCATCCCCTCTTCCCCCCAACCCCTCTTTCGCCCTCTTTCACTCTCCTCCCGCTGTAGCTCGCTCTCCCTCTGTCTTTCTCATGCACCCTCAAAGAAGAACAGAACTAAACTGCTGCTTCAGCATGTTTCTCAGCCCTTCTCCTGTCAAATGAAACTGCAGCCTGTATTTTCTCAGCATAGTCTGCTTAACCAGATCGGCCGTAGTTGTCTGTGTCTCCGTATGTAGAGAACTGAACCCAAACGCGTTGGAAGAGGCTCTCTGGGGCAGCTTGGTTCTTGCTTTCTTTTGTCCCTTCCCTGCTCGTTTGTTTCTGAACTGTGAAGGAAATACTTCAGGGGAAAGAAATGAATCGGGTGGCCTAAGCAAATTATTTAAATCAACTTCTCATAGCTGTTTTATTTATTCATTTTTTACATTGACTTGGTTTAAGGTGAAATAATTAAGATATCAAGTGTTTTATATTACAGTATTAATCAGTAACCTTATTATTGATTCGAGTTTGGATTGACGTTTCATTTATAGTAAATAGAATATTTCAGCAGAAAATGGGGGGTGTTATGTTTCCCTTAATCAAATGTGATAAAGAGTTGGTTCTCTACATACTCATACATGTTCTGGGTGGCTGGATGGTGGGACCATTATTGCCCAGTAGCTCTTTGTCTTTGTCTTTCCTCCTAATTCCCTAACTGTTACCATGGATAGGTGGATGTCCATCTGATAGACGCCTGTAGCCAAGCTCGATTAGAGTAGCCGGTAGCTGTTTAACTCTAGTTAATCCTCATGCCTTATGGAGGGTCTCCAACACATGAGCAAGGTCTGCTGCTGGCAGCCTGTGTTTTTTTATTTATTTATTTATTTATTTAAATCTGGACTGTATTGATCTTCGCCTGTCAGGAATGGTCCCATCCGTCAGCCAGTGAAATAACCCTGAGGTCAGTTTTTTTTGTTTTTTTGTTTTGTTTTTTTATTTTTTTGTTTTTTTACAAACGTGGCGTCTCTGCCTGTGCTCTTCAGGAGCCAATCGCCGACTCTTCAGCTGAAGTCTGACTCTAATGTTTTCCCACAGGTGGACAAACTCGAAGCCTCTGAGTCTCTGAGGAAACAGGAGGAGCAGGCCACAGAATCTCAACCCATTGTTTACGGTAATAACAGCTTTAACACTTTAACTGAGGTAGAGTCTCCAGATTCAGGGGCTGCATCCTCCAAAGGCTGCTTTTAAGGGCCAATTTTGTCACATCAGTGCACCGAAGGCTGTTCCCTCATTCTGTTGATGGAGGAGATTTTAGTTCTTCTAATAATGTAAGAACAGAGTGGAAGCTAGAGTAGGAGAGGAGTAATTGTGCACCAATTTCAATTTTCTGGCCCATCACCAATCTTTAAAAAGCCTGACTTGCTGATACTTTTTTTTTGTCTGAAAAGTTGCTAAATATAGTGACAGATAAGTTAGCAGTAGTTAACTATTGTTGACCGCGAATGTACATCTTTAAATATGGTAGCACAAAAAGGAAGCTATGTCATTTACCAACTTCATTAGTTAATTATTTAATTAAAAAGCATTAAATGGTAAGAAAAGGTCATCAGGATTTCAAGCTCAGTTTTTACCAGGTTGTGTTTAGCGTCATCACAGTTGCTAGGCGACATTACATGCACCAAGGACAGGCACAGAAATAAATCCGAAGGCAACACAGTCCAGCTTCACAGCCGATCACTTCCATCATTGGCAGTTGCTGAGCGACCTGACCTGTGTCTGCCAGGCCGGCCGAGTCAGCTGGGTGCAGCCTAGGACTTTGGACACACCCATAGTGAAGTCATAACTTTGACAGCAGATTCCTTTGCAGTCAAGGACAGTGTCGAAAAGTGAGGAGTGTGATTTATGTATTTTCTATGTCTGAATTAGGATGGGCTTTTATCTATCCAGTTGTCTGTTGTTCATTTGTTCATCTGACCAACAATCCATTCACCCATTTGTCTTTTTGTCCTCAATTTGTGTATCAGTCCATTTCTATCTTTGCTTTTATTGTTTTGTTGTCTTATGGCTGACATCCGTCTATCCAAAGCGTTTCTGGCTGTAACTTCCTATTTTCATGGTTTGCAGGTACACCGCAGCTGATGCTAACAGCAGGGCCCAACATGGCCGTGCCTCCTCAGCAGGCGTATGGCTATGGCTACACGGGGGCACCAGCCTATGGCCAGCCGCCGCAGCCCAGCTTTGGTTACGGCATGTGAACACCCGACCTCCCACCCAACACAGTCTGACCTCCCATCTGTCCTCCTTTTTGTTCCTCGCCAGCTTCCCATGGTCTTCTACTCACTGCAAGGGCCACAAGCAAGCAACAGCCCACTGTTGTTTCAAGTATTAGTATTTTTTTCCCTTTTTTTTTTTTTTTTCTTAGACCATCCTGTTACAGGAAAAAATATTCTACAGCACTGAAGGACATTTATTTGTATTGTTTGAAAGTTGTTGGACCACCTGTTTTTTCACATTCCATATTTATAACAACTTTAGACTTTTTGTTTTTATGTTTTGTCTTGTTTTTCTATTGGTTTGTGAAGAAGTGGACTTGCTAAAGCTCAGCATTGAACCTTTGAAGTAGGTGGAGGAGCATCGGATTTTGCACTCATGAAGAAATTAATGTAGACAAACTCTTACTTTTGATGTACTGAACATGTGAACAGCCTCCATTGTCTTGTCTGTAAATGCATTTCATTATTGTATATTCTGAGGAGAAAAAAGGTTACATATAATATTAAATATTGCCATTTCAATGGCTATAGCTAGCAACACTAAGTAATGATAGTATATTCTGCACAGGCGTGTAGCTTTATGGAGTTTTAAATGCATACAGACGTATGTCACTGTGTGACTGAGGGTGTGTTAGTGTGTGTGTGTGTGTCTGACTCGAGGGTCTGACCAATAATTTTAAGCCTCCTCCCAGCCTCAACAGGCCTGTTCACTCCATCCTCCTAGATGTTGGCTCTTCTTTGGCTCCATATATTAAGGTGACCTCTTGTGCCGTGTACAGTGCTTGTGTGAGACTGTGTCTGTGTATGTGGAAGGACGAGACCACGGCCACCAAACCCCAGTGTCCCTAACCGTACTGTGTGTGCGTATGTGTGTGGGCCTGTGTGTGTGTGTGCGCGCGTGTGTGTGTATTTACTCCGAACCTTCCTCCTACTGTGGTCTGTGTATGCCAGGTGTTGTGCTGTTTCCCTCGGTCACCGTTACCTCTTTTTGTTTTTTTTGTTTTTTTTGCGTGTACAGATGTGAACATGACGAACTGAAAACTTCTAGCTGGAGACTCTACCTATTTGTCCCCCACCCACTCTTCTCTGCGTTTGTCTTTATGGCGAACAAAGAGAGGGAAGAAGGTGGGCGGGTGGACCCTGTGGCGTTCTAATGACGGTTTAATAAAGATCCGTAACACTCCTGTAGGTTGTGTGTTTAGATTTCAGATGAAGAAAAAATGGCTCTTTGTCAAGAAGGGTCGTGAGTTGGAGCCTCTTATCACCCTTGATGTACTTAACTTCCTTCCATGCTTTAAGCTGTGTGTGTAAAGTGTCATCCTAACCCTAACATAAGTTTGATTCCTTTCTGTTGTCATGCATAATAGTAGTTAAGGGGATCTGTCATTGATACATGGAAGATTATGACCTAACTGAAAGGGAAGTACTATCCTGAATAAAAATGAAATTAGACTCCAGTTTCCTGTGTGGCATGAAGTAGCAATTTGTCGACTTTTCCTGGTAAATGTTACTCTAGAGATGAACAAGATTTTTTTTAGCCAAATCCCATTTTAGATCTTGCTTTCTGTAGATTTATTTCAAATGTTGGTTTCACATACCAAGCCAATTGTGGAACCGTTGTTTCAACTCAAGAAATTAATGTAGCAAAAGAAAGGTACTGCAGCTTATAAAGGTTTTAATACAATGGAAATTCCTTTTTTTTTTTTTTTTTTTTTTGTCAAGAAATTTTAAGAAACAATAAAATAACCACTAATGAAAGAATAGGTTCAAGTATTAATGTCCTAGTTATGTGAAAGGCCAAATAAAATGAGTTGAACTGATGTTTCTCAGATCTGAGCAGCATTGATATCTCCGCATTTTAGTTTGGATCATAAAACATCTAGTAAACAGGTCTGTAGCCGATGAACGCATTCAACAGATAAAAATGCGCCAGACAATTAAAAAATTTTCGAGTAACTAATATTTGTGTTTGGAGTAGGCATGCATACTTGTTTGTCAACTGGAATTGCAAAGGCGTTACAATGATGAAAAGATTAGGAACCTGCCCAACACCAGCGAGGGGGAGGCAGCCTCAGGCTGTCGGACACCAGAGCACCAAACCCGACAAGGAGGCAGATCGGCGAAGAACCGGAGCAGCAGCCATCGATGCCTGAGAGGCGCAGGGAGGCACGCAGGGTATGGAACGCCCTCAATGCAGCACAGCAGCACCACATCCTCACCGTTCAAGATCGGTGCCAATTAGAAGAAAAGATGCTTGGTTCCGGACAGTCTGTGAACTCTGACTTTGACTTGACACAGAGCAGAGCAATCATCAAGTTGAGAGGTCATAAAAGCATGAGAACTTTAAAGGATATAAAAAAATCTTTTGATCTTTATATGTCATGGTATGTCATCCCTTTATTTTATGCATGTTTAAGAAATTCTTGAATTTCCTGTTTCAGCCATTTAGCGAAAGCAGCAATTGGCAAATGCCTGGAATTTGATCTGCTAAAAATCTGTTAAAGTGCAAATTGACCCGTTTTTATCGCTGACTGCATCTCAGCAAATTAGATCGTCAAAAAAAATTGATTCAAAAAGTTACATTCATAGATTGAGTTCACACAGTGATATAAAGGATTTATTTGTGTTCAGATGGAAAATGTTTGCCTAATGAAAACCCAAATTCTGTTTCTGAGAAAATCAAAATTTTACATGAGAGGTAAGAAGCTTTTTATTACAGAAAAGTACATCCCTCAAGTCTATGGTATATGACTTAAGGTTTGAATTAACTGCTTTGATGTGCTGTAAGATGGAGGTGAATCAGCTGGTAACACTGTTGAACCATTAAGATCAGGCTATTCATTTTCCTCTTTATAATACTTCATGATAGATTATCCATGACATTTAGTTAAAGTTGTGTGGCCAGTCAAGAATGGTGATACCATTATCCACCACCTCTGAATCTCCCACAATCTTTTGAATGGTCTTTGTTTTAAAATCCTCCCAAGGCTATGGTCCTTCCTGTTGCTTGTGCATCTTTTTCTTCCAGAGTTTTTCCTTCCACTAAACTTCAGTGGCTTATCTTGCTAGTGGAGAAAATAACTTTTGTTTTGGGGTGGGGGGTGAACTGGATTTGCTGTAAGCCATACTCATTAGAATTAATATAAAATATATCTGTGTTATGAATGTATATGCTTGTTGAATGCAAACTGACAGAAATAAATGAAAGTTTCCATGAAATTTACATTTAAGAAGCAGCTGTACACGCTGAAAAGAATTTCTAAATTATGAATAATTTCTACTTGACACTCGTATATATTTATAAATTACAATAAGTATTGTTCATAAATAACAATAATTAAAATTCTTTATTCTGAAATGACTGGATGAGCCTCAGGCCTTCACAGTCCTTGGATCCGTTATTATTTTCCGGGACTTTCGTTCCACCTGTGTGCAATACTTTTCAGGGATCCCTGTAGCCCTGCACACAATAACGGGAACATCAGGTTTAGTCATTAGAAACGCATTTGACTCTCAGACAGAGAAGCAAGATATAGCATGTAAGAGGAAACCGTGTCCAAGATGAACTCACTTGAGCTCCTGGAGTTTTCGTTCTTTGACTTCAAGGAGGCGCATATTTCTCTGCCGGTCTTCTTCAAACATCCGTTCGGCCTCCTTGAACTTTTCTCTGCGCTTTTCAAGAGCAAGGAGCTCCTGTTCCTTCACCTGCTGGCGAAGGCTCGCTGCGTGACGCTGCGCTTCCTCATTATGTTTCTGCTCCACCTCCTTCTCCTTGGCTATTTGTTCCAGTTGAGTCCTGTGAAAAGAAGCGAAGCAGCAACTGAGAAACATTTTTAAAAAAGTACTTTTGGCTAAATAAAGAAGAAAAAAAAGATCGGTGTACGTACTTCAGCACCCTCTCCATGTCAGCCTTCTCCCGGTTGGCCTCCACCATCATGCAGTACTCCTTGTTTTTAACCTGCTCCAGACGAGACGCCTTCAGATTGGCTTCGTCTCTGGCTTTCTTTTCGGCCAGCTCTTTCTGCTTCATCCTCCATTTTCTGTCACTGATGTCCTGGCTCCTCTTAGCACGGATCGCGTCCTTTCCAATTCAAAACAACAAGTATGCTTCAAAGTGGGCAGATCCCGATGTGGGGCCACAGGGAGCAGATCCCACATCGGTCCCTAACTTACCTGCTCAGCCTTGTAATCTTTTGCCCGTTCCTGCAGGGCCCTCAGCCGAGTTATCTCCTTCTCTTTCTCCTTCTTGATTCGCTCTTGCTCTGCTTCAAATTCTTCCTCCCGCTCCTGTCGTGAAAACATCGGTGCAGAGCGAAGCGCATGCAGTGTGAAAAGATATACCAGGCCAATGGACAGATTATATATATAGAGAAATTGTTTCCTTTTGACCATTTTCTGTTTCAGGTAATCCATAGCTCTGGTGTTGGCCATCTTCTCCTCTTCCTGCCTCTTCTCCTTGGCCCGCATAACGTCCGCATTGATGCGCATGATCTCTTCCTGAAGAAGCTGCTGCTCCTTCCTCTTCTTCTCCATGCCCTGGAAGAAAACATGCATAGTGGTTGCATAATTTGCCCGAACTTTACGTGCTTCTGTAAAGTGTACCTCTGTCTTATCTCAGCACCTCGAGATATTCCCGGTTCATTCTCTCCTGGTCCCTATGGACCTGTTCTTTCTCAAGCTCTTTCAGCATATTATCATTTAGTTTCTCCTCCATTCGCTCTCGGATCTGGCCGTAAATCTGGTCCTTCCCTCTAAAATGTTGAACACGAGCATTAGACGTTTTGGCAGATCAAACTTTATCATATGATTGTTCTCTCACTAATATGAAAAGAATGTAATGTGCTCAAAATATGAATTTTGTTTTAACAATTTTTTATACGAATGGAGTAGTACCTTGCAAAAGTTTTCACACCAATTTAACTCCTTTTTTTTTTTTTAGTTAAACCGACGCACAAGACGTATGATTTGATTATAAATATATCCTCATCCTAAAAGCTGTCACTCATAGTTGCACCAGTTCAACCTTGTCTTCCTCTGTTGTAAAACAGTTATTTTCAAAAAAATGCCAATTCGCATAGTTTTTTTTATGTCCTCATTGAGTGCGAAGTGAAATCAAAGTCAAATTCTTTGCATACACAAACTTATTTGTTTTAAACAAATAAATCTGATTCTGAAGTCAGAGTTCCAAGCAGACTTGAATTTTGAATAAAAATATTCCAAGTTCATCATCAAACCCAACCATACAACTCAATATTGCAACCATGTATTTAAAACTCATTGATGGCTGCAGCAAAATAGTTTAATATTTGCCTTTATTTATCTTGAATTGTATTTGATTGTCCAACACAGACTGGCGACCTGTCCAGGGTGAACCCCGCCTCTCGCCCGGAACGCAGCTGGAGATAGGCACCAGCAACTCCCTACCCCATTAGGACAAGGGTGCACAGAAAGTGGATGGATGGGATGGATGCCCAACACATTAAGTTTTGCATCATCTGACCATGGCCCCCTTTCTTTATTTTGGTTGGTTTCTTTACATGGGATATCTTTAAATCTCAACTTTGCGATAGATCAACAGAAAGTTGATCTATCGCAATAGCCCAATAGAGTACATTGAAGTTTGCGGTTTTTACATGAAAAATATAAAAGAGTGAATATTTTTACAAGGTACTGTTTATATCGCTGAGTAAAAAGAAAAAAAGGATTGGTCTATGTGCAGGGGTGTGTGTGTGCGTGTGTGTTCTGTTTTACTCCATTCTCTGCTTTTTTTGAAGGTCCTCTATCATCTTCATATCCGCTAAACCTCTGCGTCGCTCCACCTCCATCATAATGTCCAGACGCCTCTCCTCTTCGTCCATCAGGCCCTTGATCTCTTTCTTTTCCACAAGCTGCTCGTCCCATGTGGCTTGAGCCTTAGCACACAGGATCAACTGTACAACGCACAAACAGAAGTACTGATGACAACCAGAAGGCTTTCACTTTATTGAACTTTTGACGTCTATAATGAGTCTATGGCTGCCTACTTTATTGAGTGATTTAATCTCCTGCTCTTCCTCCATCTGTAGGTCGTAGGCCCGACTGAGTATCCGCTTCGAACGCTTCTGGGCATCTTGCTCCACTTCTGTTAATTCTGGGTTTTCTTTTTGAAATTGGTCTATCTCCAAGAGTTTATTCTTTCTCTCTTCAGCAGCTTGCTAGATTAGAACCAAATAGGAAAACATTAAAGTTCTGACCTTTAACTGGAACGTCCTTTTTAATGAAACTGATATTTGTTACCATTTTTGCCTCTTTTTTTTTATCATAAGCTTGTTTTAAAGCTTGTCTCTCTTCATTGATACCAATACGAGATTGTGAGATGATCCCTCTAATCCCAGATGATGGAAGGGCAATGGTATCTTCTGTACGTTCTATCCGTGGAACTCTGCAAGCATTGTGGAAATTTGTGTGAAATATTGTGTGGATTATGCATGTCATTACAGCGTCAGTCTTCCAAAGCCATTAGGTGTCGTCTTTCATGGCTTCACCTGCAGTACTAAACATGAACACTTGAAAATTTTAAAGAGACTTTTCAAGACCTGACCTGAGAGTCCGGATTAAGTCTTTGGAGATGATCCGAAGGATCCTTTGCTCTTTCTTCGTCTTGGTTGGTTCTCCCATTGATTCGCTGTTGTTCTGGATATTCGAGTGTGAAAACCAACAAACAAATATTCAGTAGCAGCAGTTCATAAAACTACACAGAAATTGGATCGCTCCACCTTTCCAAATATGGTTTTATTTTGAAAAAGGGGGAAACAAATGCTTTTTAAAACACATAGAAACAGAATGCAGGCATCTGTTTCTATGTTTTCATTTAAAATATATTTTTTAAATGTCACAACTAAGTTTAGATGTAATTAATCAACCAGGCATCAACCCTCAAGTAATGTGTTTTTGACAGGCAGTTCAAACACTCGGACAATCTGATTTGCCTCCTCACCATGCATTAACTCACCAAGACTTTCCTATAACTTTAATCTTTGAATGGATCAGCTGACATCTTGATGAGTTAAAAAAAAATCCACACATGGGGATAAACCAAATTTTTTTAGTAGATTCCAAACAATTACAAACTAAATAAAAAACATTATACACCTTTTTTTTTTTTTTTTTTTCTATTGTGCATAGTCTGTAATGAAAACAAATGAATTGACCAACATCAATAGATAATCCCTCAATGAAAACCACATATTGTTATGATCACAGGAAAACCTGGTCTGGGGATGGGATATGAAATGTTGAATTTTATTTATGCTTGCAACCATGTATTTGAGTCTTCATATTTACTACCAACTAAATAAGAAACAAAAATCAATCTTGTTCTGTCCCAGATGATCAAAAAGCAAGCGCTCTTGTCTTTTTCACCTATTATAACATTCAAACCATGATTCCTTCATTGTACCTATCACTTAAAAAGAAAAGACTGCAATGAATTCTTGCATGGTATTCTTGGGGAAAATGAATATTTTAAACTAGTCGAATATCTCATTGAATGGATTCAAAATGATTTGAAATGTAAAATTCCAAATCAAGTTATAGTTTGACCTTCGGTAGGTCAATGTGACCCTCACCGGTTTGTCAAACAGTTCCTCATCCACACTGGATGTGTCGGCCAACTTGCGGTACCTGCCAGAAGCTCTGGAGGTGGACGCGGGTTTCTGGAAGGATCAACAATAACGCAAAAAAAAAAATAAAATAAAATAAAATAAAAAAACAAACAAAAAAAAACCCCTATAAGGATTGGCGTTAATTATGGAGATAAGATGGACTCGGTCGCTCCTGTAGCCTAAAATGTAAGAGAAGCAAATTAAGAGGAAACTAAAATGAATGCAGAACTTACCATAGTGTCCAGAGCTTATCTTCTATGTTTTCTAAGCAGCCTCCACATCTAAAAAAAACCTTTTAGATACCCGGATACCTGGTCTAGATAAGTTTCGACAAGTTTGTTGTCGGTTGCTATGGAAATAAAACGCAGTAAAAGGGGAGGAGCAAAGGGACGTCAGCTTTTCTGAGATGCGGTCACTCTTGACGGTCAGGAATCCTTTTTTCCTTAAAAATATATTACTTGTTTGGGTTGAAAGGATTTCAAACTGACTTTACAAGTCTTATCGAGTTTCAGTTATTATTATTATTATTATTATTATTATTATTATTATTATTATTATTATTATTATTATTATTATTATTATTATTATTACTACTATAAATGCTGTTGGTGATGCAGTTGTTTGTGAGTTTGTTATTCATACGAAGCCAGACGTTGTGTCGTTCACCACACATTCATCGCCACAACACTGAATCCGAAGAAATAAAAATATTCACAGTGCGAACATTTTGCTTTGCAAAGTATTCGTGTGAATTACACTGGAAAATAAAACGGCAACCAGATTCTGCGTACTGACATTTTAGGAAATCAATCTCCTAAGAGCTGAATTCTACTTAAACAGGAAGCAGTTCACTGCAACTATTTTAAATGTAAACATTGGCAACGATGACAGATTTTCTTATATATATAATTCCAGAACACTGCCTCATACTGTGTTGATCAAAACTGGAAACTAGCGTGAGATTTCACAAACTATGAGCGTCTGCTAAAACATCAGTTGATAATTTTATGATTTGATTGTTTTTGTCGCCCCCTGCTGGCTACTAGAAAGACAGCGCCGTGGTTTATATGGTGATTGCGTAAATAGCGCTTTACTGGCAAAATAACACAAATTAAAAAAAAAAATCACTCACAATAATAATAGCAATATAGATGATAAGTAGCAACATTTTCAACAATTGTGGAGGATTACATTATACATTCCCCACTAGAGCCAATGCTATCGTTGTATTGGCTCTCAGGCGCTGGGCGGCGCCATTTGACCCACATGATGCGGAAACTGCACGTTTCAGCTTTTTGCAACACGATGTGACCAAACTATGAAAAAGTTATTCAGTTAACTTTTCCAGCCGTAATTTTTATTTACAGCAAACCGGGTCCCCCAAAAGATCCGTTTTTGCGCCAAGTAAAGTCATTTCGAACAAGAAGAGCCTGAAAATTGTAACGATTATAAGAAAATGGAGTTAAACTGAATTTCAACTTCTATCTTCAGCATGTCTCATTGGATCTGGACTGATGATTCCCAGGGCAAAACAAACCCTCACATGGATGGGAGCCTCCTGCTGCTCTGGGACTATTGGACTCTGGTAAATTATTACACACACCGGTCAGAGGACTCCTTCAATAACACCATCACATGGACGGACAGAATCAAAGGACAAGTGCAGCAGTGTCACTAGGGGATTCCTGAGAGGACGTGGCTCGGCAGTTGAGGAGCTGACATTTCATCAGGTGGTTTTCTGGCCGGAACAGCACACTGGGCGACAGACCAGATTCAATCAGCCTCAGGTTAGAGAAGTTGACCATTAACCTCGCCGCACTGACTGCAAACAGCTCCTGGTAGAAGCAGCTGCTCCTGCACCCTGGATCCCCAAGCAAAGTTCACTGTCACAGGCAGCGCAGGTCTGTGATAGGCAGCCGCTTGATTCCCTCTGAGGATCCTTTCAGTTTTTCTCAGATTCTGCAAGGACTGAAACTTCAACCATGGCTGCAGCAAGTTACGGATACTACAGAGCCACAATATTTCTGGCCATGTTTGTGGGCTACACGCTGTATTACTTTAATAGAAAGACTTTCTCCTTTGTGATGCCTTCTGTAATGCAAGAAATTAAGCTGGACAAAGATGATCTGGGTATGAGACTCTTTGTTTTTATGTCACAACCTTGTTGCTTTTGCAGGATGTTTGTTAGGACCATTTAAAGCTGCTGCTCTGTGTTTCTCTGTTCAGGCATGATCACCAGCAGTCAGTCCTTGGCCTATGCTATCAGTAAGTTCATCAGTGGCGTGCTTTCAGACCAGATCAGTGCTCGCTGGCTCTTCTCCATCGGTTTGTTCGTGGTGGGAAGCATCAATGTGGTCTTCTCCTGGTCCTCGACTGTGGCCGTGTTCTCTGTTCTGTGGTTTCTTAACGGCCTGGGGCAGGGCCTGGGCTGGCCTCCATGCGGCAGAGTGCTCCGTAAGGTACTCAGCAGCATCCCTGCAAATCAAAACAATCACATTTGAATTCCTGATGATGTTTATTTAACCACCATAATAATACTGCTATGCATAACACTAATTAAAGATATGACATGTTATGATAATATAATTAAGAAGACACATATTGAAGGGTTGGTGCTGAAACTCCACAATGAATCCCAAGATCAATGTGTGGAAAAGTGTCATTGCAAAGCGTGCCATATTTAACTTAAAGTGCTGTGCTTTAAAACTCTGCTCAGCTGAACCACAGTTTGGGAGCCATGAGAACAAATGATCAACAACATCACATAAGCAGTAGCAGTATTACTGCCTATATTTAATAGCGGTCAAGCAAAAAGTGACTGACAGAAGTGGAAGTATTCATTATACGGTTTAGGTAGTAACTACTGGTTTGCAATTTTTAGGCCCGAGCAGCAAAGCGCTGCGAAGGCCTATTGTTTTTGTGTTGTTTATTAGGCCCGAGCAGCTAAGCGCTGCGAAGGCCTATTGTATCTGTACTGTTTTATTATTATTATT